>JAPFFP010045696.1:0-11473 GCA_026153255.1 Solanum medicagineum | reverse complement strand
CGGGCTTGAGGCGAGTACCCGAGTCCAAGAACTAGAGGCGAGTACCTGGTTCATCCAAGGCTTAGTGGATCCACCTAGTCATTAGGAGGTTCACCTTGGCAAGTAACTTCCCCCTTTCTTCCGGTGTAGTGTTGACATCGGGATTCCAAGTCGTAGCTCGATTGGTCTTATTTTATGTCGGTTGAGGTTTCTTCCCATACTTATATGTTATGTCCTATGTAAGATTAATAATTTGCAAAGCATGATTTACTTAAGTATTGATCATACATGTCATATTATTATTATGATATCTATTGCTTATCATTATGCATTTTCCCTATGATACCTATCTCTTGTTGCATTGCACCCCACATACTTAGTACATTAAAATGTATTAATGCATGCTCTATGCCTACATTATGTCACCATGTAGGAATTGATACACCACTTGATCATCCACCTCCTCTACATGGCTAGTACGATTGTCTCTCAAGCTTGTTCGTGAGTCCTCCATTCCGGGGACGTTTCCTATGATATCTTGCTATGTACTAAGATTATCTTTCCTTTATTTATGTATTGACTATGAGGGTGAGCCCAGTTGTTTGTCGTGGCCCTCGCGCTTATCTATGTAGTAGAGGTTTTGTTGGACATGTTATGTATCCATGCTATGAGCCTTGACTCTCTTGTTTCTTAATGTTATGATATGGAAGTTTACCCTTAGTCCTAATTCCCCTATTTATGCTTATTTCTCAATGTCATTTTAATTGCTTTCGCAACCAAGGATGTGTAATGATATGCTATGAGGCTTGTTTGGGATTCATTCAAGTTCCCCATTCACCGGTCACGTCTAGGCCCTAGGCTTGGATCGTAAAACTCTGAAGTTTGGAGTACGAATTAAAAGCATGGCTCATAGTTTGACTGATAGTTTGTAGGTGATGTTGTGGTTTGAGTTCCAGAGAACGTTCTTGAGGGGGTCCGAAATTTAACAAGACGAGACCCCTTTGCACGACCTGTGGACAGGCCACGACCCATAAAAGGGGTCTCGTGGTCTAGCCTGGCAGCTTTTAAGAAGGGTTAATTTCAACATGTTCTAATATTCTAAGCATATGCCACGTCGTTTAAGCACACAAATAAGCTCTTTTCATCCCTATACAATCCAAAACTACTCCATTCTCCTTCATTCTAAAATACCCTAAGTCCTAAACTCCTCCCAAATACTCGCAAGCTTCCCCAAGACTTTCAAGAAAGGAGTCCAAGCTTGGGTTTCAGATTTTTCTCATTCTCCAACAAGATTAATTTCCATCTCAATCACACCAAGGTATGTGAGTTTTGATTGGTGGAGACCTTTCCTCCATAAAGGTCAACCAATCCTCTTCTTGAACTATTTTCAAGTTAGGAGTTACTTATGATGGTTGCATGAACTCTTTTATATGATGATATTATGAAGTAATTAATGGTATTATTCTGTTATGAGATTCCATGTGAAATATATGATTTACATGAGGATTAAATAATGCCCTAACCAAGTTTTACTTTGTTTGTGGTGGGTTACTCGAATAATTTTCAAATGACTTTATTTTACTTCTTCCATATTATTTACACTAAAGATTGCATGATTTAAGCATATGTACATACATCACCATGTCTTGATCAAGTTACGAATCAAGTTTCTTATGTTGATGAAAGCCTATGGCAAGATATGTAAATTATGAATGTTATGAATCTTGAAGGACTATTATGCATGCTATGAGCTATGAGAATATTGTGAAAGGTCCATTTTTTTATGATTTTTTTGCCTAACTTGTGTGATATTTTGTATGGAACACGTTGGTAAGCTTGAAGTTGGGATAAAAACTTTCATTTGAGGTAAATTTATGAATTCAGCTGGTGCATTTAGATATTTTTGGACTATTTTTTGGATAGAATTTTGAGGGTTCATATCTTAAGAATTTTGAGCCTGCTTTCAGTGATTCTTGAGGCTAAATTATGGAGTTTTCTGCGAGAAATGTATGGGTGTATGTGGTTTTAGCTATGGAGGCCTTGTTTCTGTATTTTCACAAAAAACATTATTGTTCTATATTACTTTTTGGATTAATTTTAGATAATATTTAGGAGTTGACATCTTCGCTAATATAGGTCTGAATTGATTGATTCAAAAGTCTAATTTGTGGGAGTTTTGTGATGATTGTCATTGTTTAATTGGAAATTGCATTAGAGGCTCTGTTGGAGGTAATTTATCCAGATTAGTTATTGTCTCTTTTCTTGAAATTCCTTTTTATTATGAAAATATTGTTTGATTCGAATTCCTCCATTTTGAGCCTTGAATTATGCCTTATTTTGGGGTATAAATTTTCGACTATGATTGTAACCATTTACGAAGTTGATTTCTAAATCCCCATCGTGGGTCCCATAATCCCATTTTTAATTTAGTTTTGAGTTCAACTCTAAAAATTATGTTCTTGGTATCAAAATATTAGTTTTATTATGTAGATCAATAATTTGATAGCATGGTGGCAATTAGGGATTTCCACGCATGGATAGCTACCGTGGAGTAGATTAGAGCATATGTGATCGGCATCCAGGCAGGCAGCTGCTCCCGTCCTTGGCTAAGCTCTTTATGATATTGTTTAGTATCTGTTTCATGTTAATTTGGACGAAAATTGCCTTGTATCCCTTCCCGTTCTCTTCTTTTTATTTTTGCGATTGTCGATCGAGCCTTAGTTTAGGATAGACTTTAGGGAACCTTAATTAGAAATGGTGGTTGTGTTATGCATTGATGTGAGTGTTTAGTCCTGCGTAGGGATTATGTAGTCAATCTAAGATTAAGTCAAGCCTTAGACTAGTAAGGTTCCTTTTTAGACTTTGGTTTTGGGTGAGAGATGTCTTATGACCTGAATGACATGTAATATCCTTTGGCAGAGTGAGTGGCTGGCCTTAAAATGAGGCTAAGCCTTGGAGCATGGTTGTGGACACCTATAGTGGTTACACTTAGTCTTGACTTTCAGTGGAGTTAATTTGTGGCGGTATATTTGAGTTATTAGCTAAGTTTTTGGTAGGCTACAGTTTTCCCTTCTTAAGATTGAGCTAATGTGTGTAAAACCATGTTGAACTAGTTAGAATGTGAGTAAGGTAACTAAAATACTTGTCTTAGGTGTTAGGATTTTTGACTTAGGCCTTTATCGATATTTTCAGATAGTTGAAGGCATGTATGTCATCTTGTTAACTTATATTATTGTCAGTAGTATCATCTCTCTATATTTTGGTGTTCTGATGCATGTCAATAGTGTTGAAATATTAGATTTGGGTAGATTAATTATATGCTTAGAGTTAGAATCATGTTTTAGGTTCCTTTTCAAGAATTTTCGGTTGATTGAAAGTATATGGTTTCTGTTGTGACTTGGTAATTCTATTATTAGTATTGATTCGCATGAATATTAATGGAATTACATGAATTCGGGACGAAGAGTTAGCTGGATATACCATCTATACTATGAATTTCAATTTGGTTGATTTTGGAACCAACAAACACTTGCACTATTCTATTGATCATCTATGTTTGTTGGTAACATGTTTATGGCTAAAACTGTGATATATTAAAGTTATGACAGAGATTGTAATTTATATAGAAGGTTATGTCTTAGATTGTGATATATATTGAAGTTTGTGGTTGAGATTGTGTTATATCGAAGTATGTTGGCCTTAATGTAAGCTTAAACTGGTGATGCCATAAAACCACGTTGTTTAGGGATGATAGACCGACTATTTTTCCTTTCGGCGTGACTCAAGAGGCGTAGGTCCTTGTAGCATGGCTTAGCAGACTAGAGTCTTATAGTTAAGCCTTAGTTAGGTAGTAACTATGCTCTCGTAAATACCCCTATATATCCAAAATTTCCTAAGTTTAGCGACCTTCAGAATACGTCGATCATATCAAACTTTATACATACTTATGGACTTGATTCATTAGGGAAGGAAAGCCTTGGTGGGTGTTAGGCCCTTTCTGAGAAAATACTTGGATCGATACCCTATTTTAATACTTATGTAGCGCATTGGGGTTCAAACCCCCACCTCTACTGATTCATTAATTACATAAAGCATCGGGGTTCAAGCCCCCACCTCTACTGATTCATTACTTATATAGAGAAGGGTTTCAAGCACCCCCCTCTCCTCTACTAATTCATTACTTATATAGAGTATTAAGGTTTAAGCCCCACCTCTATTGATTTATTATCTTATATAGAGAATGGGGTTCAAGCCTCCCCTCTACTACTTTGGCTGTCACGACCAAAGCGTAGGGCCTAAACGTGACACGGTACATGGAGAACTCGAAGGGACCCCAAGCAAGCCTCTTAACATATCATACACATCCTTGGTCACGGAAGCAATAAAATACAATAAGAGTATGTAAATAAGGATAAACGGGGCTAAGGAACAACTTTCACATTATAAGCATCAAGAGTCAAGAAAGAGTCAAAGATCATAGCATTATACGTAACATGTCCAACAACACATCTAACCATAGAACTTAGCGAGGGCCAAGACAAGCTACCGGGCTCACCCTCATAGTCAAAATATACAATAAAGAAAGAGAGTCATAATACATAACATAAGAACATAAATGTTGTCCTCGGAATGGAGAACTCACTAACTAGCTTTAGAAAGAGATCGTACTAGCCACGTAGAGGAGGATGATTAAGTGGGGCTCCGGTTCCTACATAGTAACATCATGTAAGTATAGAGTATACATTAGTACGTTTGAATGTACTAAGTATGTTGGATGCAATGCAACAAGAGATAGGCAACATAATCGAAATGCATAATGATAAGCAATAGATAACATAATAACGATATGGCATACATGATTAATGCTTAAGTAATACATGCTTACATACAACATAATACATAACTAAGAAGAGACTAACATTATAGAACCCATAGTTTACCAAGGTACAAACTCCTTTGGTTGGTTGGTGGATCTGTTGACACACAATTTTGGCCTAATACTTCAAAAAATTCTCACTTTTTATGTTGATATTTTAAAAATAGTTAAAATACTTTTTGGGTGATTTTAGTTTAATTTTAATAATTTTTTTTTGAAAAATATTAATTAGGACTTGATTTATTTAATGTTAAATTTTAACATAATCTAGTAATTCATTTTTCTTGCCCAGATATATTTATACGCGTATGTTTTATTGGTCCATAATTTGGACACATTATCTTTTTAGCTCATTAGGTTTTGACATGAATTGTGTATATAATTAGATGTTGATGAATAATATTGAGATTAGAATTTAATAATTTTTAGATTTTTTGGGGGTTTCACTATTCATCTTCTTCTCCGACGAAGAGTTCGCCGGAGCTCCGGCAACCCCTCTCCTTCTTGCCCTCACCTCGCCGGAAAATCTCCATCTTCTTCTTTACCTAGCTACCACTATGGTTGTCGCACACCACCTCCAAACATCTCCAAACCCACCACCATGGCCTCCCCATTCAAAAAGAAGAAAAGTTTTAGTTTAGGTTGATATTTGTTATATTGTTAAAATTCGAATCTATTAGTTTAAATTCATATGTATGATATTTGTTAAATTTTGGCCAATGACGAATCTATCCGTCGGATTTCGAGGCCTCCCCATTAAAAAAAAAAGGACGAAATAATTTTAGTTTATTCTTTGTTTATTCATTATTGTGTATATTATTGATGTTAGACAAATATTAGGACGTTCATATCATTACTTATTCCATTGTTTGTATAGATTTTGTGACTATTATACTTATGTTACATTGTGTATCTTCTCCTCAATTTGAAAATGAGTTCAGCCGGGACTCACAGTTGTGGATTCTGAAGGATGCTAATACCTTCCCTTCGAAAGAACTTGAACCCTTACCTAGAATTTTTGGTTTATAGACCATTTTGTAAATAATTATTTGGTTTCTTAATTATCCTTAAAATTAGGTGGCGACTTCCAAATTAAATTATTTTTTCTTTTAAATTCTTTTATTTATTTTTTTATCAAGTTGCCATGACGTTGCGCCTTCGGGATGTCAACAAAATGGCGACTCCACTGGGGATATTTTGAGGTTCTAACTATAATGAGTTCGTTTTTCCAAATTTAGGAGAATTTTATTTTTATTTATTTATTTGTATATTATATCACATTTGTATATATTGTTATTTGTATGTCTATATTTGTTTATATTCATTCATTATTTGTTTACTTAATGTACATTAACATTGTATTCATGGCATCTTTCCATTGATATTGATTGTATATATTTAAAAGAACGATTTACGAACCCGCAGCCGATCTTTTTTATACGTTTGACCCTTCTTGGAATAAGTGACAATTTATTGGTTCATGATGCGTCCAATGGTTGTCATAAGTTCCAACCCAAGTTGTCCACTTGGGCTCTAGTCTGTCAAAATCCCATTTTATCTTATATATTGTGTTGACTATTTGTCTATTTTATTTATTTATTCATTCATTACTTGCGTAATTATCTGTATATTGTCATTTGTAGTCAAGACATTAATTCTGCCAAACGGCAAGTAGTTTGCATTAGGAATAAGGGCGGTTACGTGGTTATCCGTGGTTGTCCCTTCAGAAAAACCTTTTTATATTTTTTGGAAGTGGTAAGTGGGTAGTTAGTTTGAGGTCGCCCAACACCATTTACTATTTCACCCCGTAGTTTGTCCAACTTGGGTACCAGGTCTTTCGTAACCAACTCTTAATAAACCTATGCTAGAGCAGAATCTCTTATTTAGGTGCATTTGCCTAGGTTGGCCCAATATTTTTGATGTGGGCCCATTAGAACATCACCTTGCATCTAATTGGAAAATGCGTATGTCAGGTTGTCTATACCATTACCGTTTGGGTTTGAGATTTTTATTATTTGTAGCTTAGTTCATTTTATTGTAAACAAATAGTTTAGAGTTGTACCCCTGCGTGGGAATTATTATTATTTATATATCTTTTTCCCTCATTTTGTATTCTCATTTAGTTTATTCGTATAATTTGTATAATGTATTTTAAGAGGGGGTATAGGACGTACAAACGACATACACATTTTTCAATATTTAGGTTCTTATGACGCATTATACTTATTCATTTGTGCAAATATTACATAATTTGTTCCATTCATGTTTACTTGATCATACATATATTTTGGTTGAATTATGATTTTGTCAATTATATCTGTTTGAACTACGTTTGACCTGATTCTCATTTTAACGGGATACGTAGGTGCCAAAATGGCTCGGTCATATTCCCTCAAGCTTTTACAATAAAACGGGAGCAATTTTTTTAGAATGACTCAAAAAAATTTTGCAGATTTTGTATATAGTTTAATTCTCATATACTATTTTATATTCAATAAACGCATTTCACTTTATTTATTTTACATTCTTTACACACACAAAAAAAAAAGAAAAAAAGATTTTTGCTCGATATTTTCTTTAATGTGAATAGATTGTCTTTAAATATATTCATTAATTTTTTCATTTATGATTATTTTTCTTTCAAGACATACTTTAATTTTTTTTAAAATATATATATGCATTTTATGTCATAACCTCAGAACTATGCGGGTCTGATTCTCACCATCTGGTGTGATACGTAGGTAGTCCTTCTCGGGTTCGACTCAACAACAAAAAAGAAAAAATGGTGTAAATATTCAATTTTACTTCTAAATAGTTATTTTTCATGCAACAAATAATTTTTTCACTTTTGTAACCCTTTCCTTCAGAAAAAAATTGTAACATATTTTATGCTATATTTTTACGAACTGTGCATACCTGATTCTCAATTTATGAGATACGTAGGCAGCCCTTTATGGGTTCGGTACTCCTTTTTAATTTTCAAAAAAAATAGAGTCAAATTGTATATATTTTATACTATAACCTCACGAGCTACGCGTACTTGATTCTCAATTATTTGAGATATGTAGGCAGGCTTTTTTGTGTTCGGTTCTCCTTTTTCAATTTTCAAATCAAAAGAATCATATGGTGTATATATTACTATATCTTCTCGAACTACGCGTACCTGATTCTCAACTCTTTGAGATACGTAGGTAATCCTTCTTGGGTTCGATATTCATTTTTTCAAACTGAAAAAAAAAAATTTATGTACATATATTTAAAAGTCATCCCTTTAACTCAATTGATACCATTACAGTTAGAGGCATGTAAATATTTGATGAGATGAGGGAAATTTGATTTTTGTGGTAAGTCATAGATTCTTTTGGTACCTCTCATTATATTTTTGTGACGCTTGAAAAATCTCTTGCATGCATTCAAGACAAGAATGAAACTAACCTCATAGTTTCAAGTGTATTGTATGGTGAGTTTTAGATAAAAAATTCATTGCATCGCGTTATTGATCTAGAACTTGGTCTGAATGTTTGTTGAGGCGAAATCCTGAGTAATGTTTGATTTGAGAAATGATTGTACGCCTTCTTTGACCCGTTTGTGCCTTTCAAAGCCCACCCAAAGACATTAATCCCTAGTTTCTCCCACATTGAGCCTGAAGTCTTTTCTGGATAACCACATCTCGCCACTACACTTCTTAGTGCTTACACGCACGATCTCTCTTTCTTGGCCCATTCTTCTTGAGTGTACGAAAATGTGCAAATAATAGGATGAATATGAAAGCTTGAAATTGTCAAAGGTGAAAGACGCAAAGTCGCAAAATCAAGAATTCAAAGATGACTTCTAGAGATAGAAAAAAAATTTAAAAAAATAAAGAAAAGAACAAAAAAGGAGAAAAGAAAAAAAAGTCAAAAGAATTATGGCGAGACAAAAATACCCCTTGCAAAGTCAAAGAAAGACAAGAAGAAAATTGCTTTAACAAAAGGAAAAAAAAGGGGGTAAAATGTAAGTTTGCTAACAAATAAAGTCTCAATGAAGTCAAAACAAAAGAAAGAGACAACAAAGAGAATCAAGCGTTAAATGTGTAACAATTGTTAAAAGTACAAATTTGTTATGACGCGCAAGAAGGGATTTAGTCACTAATCCCAAATAAATATCCTACTCATCCCTTAAGCCTGCATTACAAGCCAATAATAAGTCCTACATGATCTCATTCCAAGCATTCTCACATTAGTGGAGACTTACATGACATCCAAGCATATGGTATCACAATAATATGCATTGAATATCCTTCTGAATGTGAGCGCATTTTGCACAATGCCCTTAAATCAAATATTCCATGCATATGCGAGATATGACTCTCTTTGTTGTGAGAGCACTTGAAGCAAGAGGATTGGTATAATTCAAATCTTTATTTGAAGTAAAATGAACAAATCATGTTGATACTTAAGTATGTTTGAGATACCACTTGAATCTGTAGGAATTACTTCGAATTCAATTTCAATTGAAAAAAATCGAAAGAAATGAAATGAATTGTATGCATTTCTAACTGTTGGTATCAATTGTGGTCAAAATTTGACTATTTCTTCACATTGTTTATTTTTTTTGGAAAAAAATAGGGCAAGCATCTTTTTTTTAAAATAATACTTTTCAAAGAGATTTTAGATTTTTTTTTCCTTTCATTTTTGATATCCTATAAGTCTGAGATGTTTATCCTACTTCACTGAATCATTCTTGAAAAAAAAGAAGAAATTTTTATGCATTCCTAACTGCTGGTATCATTCTGATCAAGATTTGACTATTTTCTTTACATTCTTTATTTTTGAAAAAAAAACATTGTTTGAGTTCGGTCATGCACCTAATGGAATTTTTGTTCTTCTTTACAAGAAAGCTGGGTTGGAATCTTTAAAAAATGGCAAAATGCACAAGAAAGATGTCATCCCCAGCAAATCAAGATTGGAGATCATGCTAGTACATGCAACTGGCTCAGAAGTTCTACAGTAATTTGAGACTCCTCCATTAACGATCTAAGATCTGTTCACAATATAACTAGGACAGAATTTTTAAGGAAGACGTCAAACATTCTATCAAATATTGTCAGAAACTCGATGGTCAACTTCAAATGGTTTTCACCATGGCCAGAAGTTCAAAATTGACTTCAAAATTTCAAGCATCACTAAAAGAAAGCATTGTCATCCTACAATGAAAGGACGTTATTTTCATATTGCATGGCCACAAGTAGTAGTCCTCATTCATATTTCATCTATTCATTTTTTATTGTCATTTGCATTTATTTTTACATTGCACTACCGCAGGTGGTAGTGCCATTTGCATTCATTTTTACATTGCACTATCGCAGGTGATAGTGCCATTTGCATTCATTTTATATTACACTATCGCAGGTGGTAGTGTCATTACATTCATTTTTATATTGCACTATCGCAGGTGGTCGTGCCATTTGCATTCATTTTTACATTACACTATCGCAGGTGGTAGTGTCATTGCATTCATTTTACATTATACTATCGCAGGTAGTAGTGTCATTGCATTCATTTTTATATTGCATTACCGGAGGTGGTAGTGCCAGTTGCATTCATTTTACATTACACCATCGCAGGTGATAGTGTCATTTACATTCATTTTTACATTGCACTATCGCAGGTGGTAGTGCCATTTGCATTAATGTTACATTACACTATCGCAACTGGTAGTGTCATTGCATTTATTTTTACTTTACACTATCGTAGGTTGTAGTGTCATTTACATTCATTTTTACATTGTACTATCGCAGGTGGTAGTATCATTTGCATTCATTTACATTACACTATCGCAGGTGGTAGTGTCATTTGCATTCATTTTAATATTACACTATCAGAGGTGATAGTGCTATTTGCATTCATTTTACATTGCATTATCGCAGGTGGTAGTGTCATTTGCATTCATTTTTACATTGCACTATCAGAGGTGGTAGTGTCATTTGCATTCATTTTACTTGCTCTATAGCAGGTGATAGTGTCATTTGCATTTATTTTACATTGCACTATCGGAGGTGGTAGTGTTATTTGCATTCATTTTACATTGCACTATCGGAGGTGGTAGTGTCATTTGCATTCATTTTACATTGCACTATCGGAGGTCGTAGTGACATTTGCATTCATTTTACATTGTACTATCAAAGGTGGTAGTGTTTCTTCATTCATATTTCATTCATTTGCATCGCTGAGAGGGCCATTCATTCATTTTGCATATTTATTTATTTGCATCGCTGAGAGGGTCATTCATTCATTGCATTGCCGAGAGGGCAATTCATTCATTTATTATTCATTGCTAAGATGGGCATACATCATATTGCATTCAAGGGATCATCTTTATTCTTCCTACCCATGGACATGCATTCATATCCTATCGATGGATCTTATTTGTTTTTTTTCAAGGACTCACATCTTACTTTAGAAATCAGAGAAGGTTGTCAACATGCAACGAAAGAGGATGACAATAGTATTGAAAGTGATGCCACTTTTCTCTTTAATTTTGTCTCTACTAATAAAAATTTGTGTTAATTTTTTTTTCTTTTGAGAGCACCCAAGAGGATGCATTCTCAATTAAACCACAGGTGCGAACCAGGTCAAC
>JAPFFP010045695.1:0-11473 GCA_026153255.1 Solanum medicagineum | reverse complement strand
GATTGTATATATTATTCTTATTCTTATTCCTATTCTAACGTAGATAAGTAGTATAATTAATTATTTACTTCCAATAGATTCCACTATGTTAACAAAAAAAAAAGAAAAAAAAAACAAGAACTAATCGTTGATACACTTGTGGGCTTCATTAAAGATTCAAGAAAATGCTAAGCTTTGGAGAAAACATAGAAGAGGAGACGTGGGGGTGGTGAAAAGACTTGGGAGTCTACACTGTATTGAGGTGACAGAGTAAAAGAGTGATTATGGAAGAAGAAGATTGTGACACGGCAAAAGGGCTCAACACAACAAAATAACATGTGGTGTGAGTTTATGTAAAAGACCAAAATGTCCTAAAACTACATTGAATTGACAAAAAGCATACATCTTGAAGTAATCGTTTCAGTAGAAAAGTACATAGTAAATATTATCTCAAATTATTATTAATATATGACATGAACAAACAGTAAAACGACTTATTTGGTTAAAAATAAATTATTCCAAAACTAATTATCTCATGATTAGTTATTCCATTGCTATGACAATTCCAACAAGACGTGAGTATTATGGTCATAGAATCAATTATTGGGCCAAGAAAAAGTAATAAGACCAAAAAGTTTTCACAAAGGTTGATTTGGAAAACAAGTCCTACTAGTAACTAGGTAGTTTAAAAGGAAGAAGAGTTAGAAAAAGAAGTTATTTTTATTATTGAGTGAGTCTGGATTTCCTCATCTCCCTTCTTAAGTATCTTAATTTTTCAAGGTTTGATTATCCGTCTTTTTGATATATATCAGGCGTTGCATTCTCCAAATAATTTAAATAGAAGCAATTGAATATCTAACTCGGGCCTAACTATCCCTAATCTTACGTACTTTCAATATTTCTATATGTTTGTTTGGGGCTTTTACCATTTGAGTTTATTACGTTTACTTTCAAAAATTGTAATTGAACTTTAATCTTATTAATATTAGTTGAGAAGTTGGTTATTATTGCATTGAATTTGAGTTCTTTATATCATTCTTAATATGAGATAAAAATAACATTACAATTCTGAAGTATGTTGTCCTGTCATTTTATTTCAGTCAAATATAAAATAGATTCATCCGAAAATTAATTCTAAGATGAGTTATCTCGTACCCTGGCCCTAACCATTGAGGTAGGATGAGAGAGTAGTGAAAGTCGGAGCTATGGGAATAGAGGTGAGATCAAGTATCACTACAAAAAAAATATTAGATTTGTGGAGGTTTAACAGTGAGGGTTATAATAACCTCCATAAAATTATATCAAATATGGAGATTATTTTAGCCTCCACGAATTTTTATTAAATTGTGGCAATAATTGATAGGTTAATAGTGAGGGTTATAATAACCTCCACTAATTATATCAAAATATATGGGTTAATAATTTTTTAAAAAAAAAATTAGTGGCAGTAAAACTCATGCTCATTAAAAAATTGGTGAAATTAAAATTATTATTAAAAATTCTCATTAAAAATTAGTGGCAGTATTAGTGGCAATATTAAAAAAATTAGTTATAGTATTAGTGGAATTAAAATTTTCATTAAAATTCTCATTAAAAGCTACAAATTTAAATTAAAAATTCTCATTAATTACTGTTACGAATTTCATTTAGCGAAGTCGACGAGGCCTTTCCAAAAGCTATGAATTTAAATCAAAATCCTCATTAATTTTCATTATTTCAACATAACCTATAAAAAAAATTTATAATTCCAAAAAAATAAATTATCTACTAGACCTTTTCTCACACTCATTCTCTAAAACCTTTCCTTTCTCATTCTCAAAGCTTTATGGTTCTCTCTATGAACGCTCCAATCGAAATTCCAATGGCAACAAACGCTCCGATCTCTATGATAAAAGCTTAATATTTTGTTTATTTAGCTATGAAAATTGATTAGGCGTAAAAATTTGATTCGAGGATTGTTTTTTCCTTCGATCTCTTTTCAGAGAATTGGCTAGCTCAAATTTTTTCAAGTTTTAGCATACAAATCTACTGATCTAAGGTCTTCTTCTGTTCGATTCTTTGATTTTGTATTCAAATTTTAATTTATATCTTCTTTCATCTTGCATGTGAATTTTAAATTTATGATTTGTGCTTATTTATGTTTTTCCCCACTTATTCTAGTAATAGTAATTTGTTCTGAATATATTTAGCTGAAATTTATTTTTATTTTTGTTTTATTGGTGAATTTTGAGAGTAGTTTTGAAGTGAGGTTCTGTAACCCTAAATTTTTTAGCCATTTGGTGTTAAAAAATCAAAAGCAATGTTGTTTGGTGGTTACCTTGCATATTTGACCTGGAATCAGTAATTTTAAACATAGTTAATTGGGGATCATAGGTTGTTGCTTTGTATTGTATTTACTGAACATACAAACTTTCTGTTGTAGACACATACAAACCTAGTGTTTTGACATATTGTAGACACAACATACAAACTTTCTGTTGTAGTTAAAGAACAGAGGAACCTCATAGGTTGTGCTTCTATTTAGCTTATGCTTTGTATTGATAGTCGTGTATAATTTGCAATCTTGAGTTTAGGTTTGGTCGACTCATTGCCCCTTAACTTGGCCAAAATAGGGATACTGCATTTCATCCTTTAATCCAAAAGCATGTAATAGTTGGACTATTTTCATTCATTTTTTTATTACTATGGTAAAAAAAAAAAAGTGTATAAGGGGGGAAGTCCATATAAAGAGTCTTTTTCTCATCCCACTGACGTAAGATTTAACACCGTTGGACATATAGTGTGTGGACAATTTAATATGAGGGCCCAAGATTGCTAAATCATTAATTCACATGGCTCACATTGTACACGTTCCTACCAGAAGACATTTGCATTCATTTGATTGAGAATTTGCACTATAGGTTACTCGTTAAGCATAACATATAATTAACATTCAAACTATAAAGAAAATTGCTAGGTCAATATTTCCATTGGGGAGGTACCATAAGCTACAGGTTATTCATTAAGCTACAGGTTACTCATTGCACTATAGGTTACTCATTAAGCATAACATATAACCATAAGCATGTAATGAACTTCTTATAGAGTAGTCAACAAAATCATAATCCAACACAAGAAAGAAGTAAACAGAATACATAAAGATTGCAACAATTTGGGATGAGTGTATCTCACGCAAATAGTCATGTAAGATACATGTGTTTACTTATTCAATTTTGTACATATTAAATTTGGGATTCGTTTGATTGTTAACATTATTGTACCTACTATATTTGTTTTAGATATATTACTGTCTTTCAATCTGTCTTAATCTATAATTATTGTCTTTCTTTCCACTGTGTTGTATGTTCTTCTTACATTTACAACAGTTTTTCCTTCCACAACATTGTATGTAGCTATTGTCTTTCTTTCTTACTTCTTACATTGCAATAACATTTCTATGTTTATCAGGGTCTATATTCAATTCAGAATTTATCAGTTTCACTTTTAAAATGGATAAATCTTGGATTGGAATGCCTAGAACCACAACTAAATATTTGATTGGGTTGCAACAGTTTCTGAATTTTGCATTTATGAATGGAGATATAGAAGATAGAATAAAATGTTCTTGTCCTAAATGTGGATTTGAGAAGTGACAGACTAGAAATATAGTTGATGATCATTTGATCAGCAAGCCATTTCCTCAAAATTATGTGACTTGGGTTATGCATGGGAAAACAGATGTGTTACAAAGTTTTAGAAACGTAGAGGTTATTTCAGATACACTGCCTCCCAAAAATCTTATACAATTCTTAATTAATGAAGCATTTCAGGGTTCAATACAGAAGGATATTGATGTAGGTTCATCACATATAGTTAGAAAAGAAATGTTAAATGATGCACCTTCACAACAAAGATTTTTTTAAGTTGCTTAGAGATGGAAATGAAGAATTATATGAAAGGTCCAAATATTTGAAATTAGAGTTTTTGTTAAAGTTATATCACATAAAATGTTCGTGTGAGCTAAGTGATAAAGGAATGAGTATGATGCTAGATCTACTGAGGGATGCATTTGAAGTTGCAAGGATTCCTACCTTTTATGAGGCAAAGAAAACCATTAGAAAATTTTCTCTTGATTATATCAAAATAGATGCTTGTCCAAATGACTGCATGTTGTATTGGGAAGATGACATTAATAAGGAAACATGCAAGCATTGTCACCTTTCCAAATGGAAGCCTAAGAAGAAGAGCAATAATAACCACGTGACTGCTAAAAAAAAGAAACAAAAAAAGATACCTGCAAAAGCTTTACGATACTTTCCTCTAGCACCAAGGTTACAAAGATTGTTCATGTGCTCTAAAATTGCAGAGCATATGAGATGACATGTAAAGGATAGTAATAGACATATGATCAATTTATAAAGGTATGTAGAGTAATTTCTTAAAAATTAATTTTTGTGTTGTATTTTCATATATTAGATTAGATAAGCTAACAACTTTTTTATTCTTGAAGCCGCGATTTTGTCTTAGGACCACTGAATCAAATGGAAGACGATATGTTTATAGTACTATGAGTAAGAAGTGGCGCAAAAAGATTAAAAAGATTTGATAGCATTTATGACCCACTTAACAACAGAGCTAAGTTAATGGATGAAGTTCCAACAGGAATTCCAAGGGATCAATGGGTTTCTTATGTTGATTACCGCCTTAAAGAAAAAACAATGGTATGTATTCAATTGGTATATTTGATTATATGACTATTTATTTTTATATTTTAACTTTTAAATATCTTTTTTTAAGGAAATATGTAAAGAAATGCTGAAAATCGAAAGCAACAAATTATTTCACACATCGATGGATCCAAACCTAACTCTAGAAAAAGCGCTGAAATGATGAGAAATCTTCATTTGAATTACTTTAATTAGACTAGCAACTATTTGTAGTTAATTAAGTTATTGTGACTTTGTTTTTTTCGTTTCATTAATAGAAAGTCGAGACTGGAAAAACTCCTGGACGAGGATAACTCTATCTTATTACTCATAAGAATGAAGATGGAACATATGTTAATGAGGCAGCAAAAGAGATATGTGTAAGTTTTCTGAATAAGTTGAAAACTGAGACTTTGCAGATTTTAGTACTGGAGACTTTTTGGATCCTAGTATATTGCCATATCATCAATGATTTGCAAAAACCAAAGAACCAGTCTTAGTTCGTAAAAATAGAAATGACCTTTACTTGTATTTACTTTGGCAATTTGCTTAGTAGCTAGCATTGTTGTTGCTGATTACTCTTATGTTTTACTGAGTCTTTAACCCCAGACATAAACATGGAACTCTTGTCTATATTTGCCTGTAAATCTGAAGTTGCAGTACAACTGAATGACTTTAGGAGTTTATCTGATAGAAAAAATTCTTGTACTACCCAAGATATCATGTTTTGCTATTAATCATGAATTTTTCTGACTTGCCAATGATGTTGAGTTGACTATGCACTATTTAGTATGATGATGTTATGAAATGAGGTTAAATGAGAGAATTGAGATTCAAATACCTGAGCCCAACTTATTTGGGACTTGGGTATAGTTGTTGTTATACGTGAATTAAGCGGATTCATATAGCCGATCCCAATTTATTTGGGACTGGCATAGTTGTTGTTGTTGTTGGGTTTCTATGTGAAAATTTCTATAAGAGAGGGATAGGATGGGAACAAGGTGGGATCCTATCAAACAGCTTTGCAAGAGTTATGTTAGAGACATTGGATCATGATGAGGCTGGTCTTTTGATTTTGATTCTTATTATCGTATCCTTCTGTGCCTTCTATAATCTGAGTCATTTAGTCTGTTTCATCAGAGCTTGATATTTATGTCTATTTAGATTGTGTAGGGTGTTTTAAGTTGAATTGTTTTAAAATCACGCTACTTGTAGAAGCCAGAATCTTATAAATTTTTTATATGTATTGAACTGAATATGGGGTTTCCCCACCCAGAAAGGGAAAAAGAATAACTAAGAAAACCTCATAAGCCCTCCCAAGTTAAAGGACACACTAGGATTATAGGATGTAAAGGAAAAGCTAAGCACTAAAGTTGAGTGACATGCCAGTAAGCGAAGGAAAGTTTGGATTGACTTTTATTTTAGAGGACTTCTATGATTGATCTTTACAAGTAGT
Source organism: Solanum medicagineum (assembly GCA_026153255.1). NCBI lineage: Eukaryota > Viridiplantae > Streptophyta > Magnoliopsida > Solanales > Solanaceae > Solanum > Solanum medicagineum. Next base: position 5,353 of record JAPFFP010045695.1, on the reverse strand, counting down.
AGTTTAACTTCTTTGGATTCTCATGTTACTGTTATCTAGTATTGTATGTAATTAGTTGCTAGGAAAAAAAGAAATTAGGAAAATGTCAATAACTTTGATACTGGAACAAATTATGTGCTCAAATATCTAACTTTTGATGGTTGTTGTATTCAGGAAAAAATTGAGCTAGCCATAACTCAAAGCATCACAGATGAATCTGAAATTTCACCGAATGATGTCGTTGGTAAGGTGCTAGGTAAAGAGCATTCTGGACGAGTAAGATGCTTAGGATTAGGAGTTGTCCCAAGTAGAGCTTTTAAACAAACAAGACTCGTTATAGTGATTTAAATGCTTCAAGTTATAATAGCTCTTGTTCTTCCTAATGACAAGAGAAGTACAATCTTATGATGAATGCTCACACTCAATTAGTGAATGCTTTCAATACTTATATGATAATAAAGGAAGGGAAAATACCTGAATAATTTGCTGAAATCTTTGTTTCTCCGACTCATTCAATGGTAAGGAAAAGTTCATAAACTTCTTGTTTGTTGTTCAAGTTTCATTTCTGTTGTTAAATTTTATTGAATCTGATTTTATTGCAGTTCTTTAATTAGATATGTTTAAAATTGTTTTTTTAGCCAAGTGATGCAGCCAGTGGATCCATTTTACCCTACATAAGAAGATCATCCGATGGAAGTAATCCAAATGACTATCCATAAGTTTCATCGTGAAATTATATTAGATGTTAAGTATGGTAGTTGCTTAAATTGATGTAGAAAATCCCTTATGTTTAATGGATAGAATGAATGTGTTCAATGTTAGTTTTTGAGACAAATTATGATAGTAATTTTTGTATTTATTGGAATATATATGTTAAAGTAAGTTTTCTGACTAATGTTCTACTATTTCTTTTATGCTAATGCCTTTATGGTTTACTAATATATTTATGTTTACCTTATTTTAGCAAAAAATTTGAATAATAAAGTATCAGATTATTAGCATGTAAAAATTTGCAAATAAATGAATTAATAATTAAAAGATCAACAATTGTTGAGGTTATAATTGCGACTATTTATAGTAAAAGAACATTGTTTAAAGTCCAGTGAGTGTTAACCCCCACGTATAAAGGATTAGGAGAGAGAATAAAAAAATTTTAAAATTTGAATGTTGATTTTATTGAGAGAATTAAGAGAATCTGAAAGATTTTTAGGGATTAGATTATGAGTAAGATGAAAGAGAATTGTTTTGATTTGTATAAAAGAGGAAAGAAAAGATTTGCAAGTGTGTATACCAATAAAAATCATGGGGCCCAATTAATAGCTATTTTATTTTAAACTATAACCATTATTTGTAATTAAATTAAACAGTAATTATATATCATAATTAACTATTGAATGTTAGCTTAGTAATGTAATTTTCACATAAATATATTTAGTAGCTAGTGTTAATTCGAAAAATGACTTACTTTTGATTTTTCGAAAATCTGATTTAATACTTAATAAATTTAAGTATAAACCAAATTTTCGAAATTTGGAAGAGTCGGCACCTAATTTTAAGGATAATTAGGAAACCAATAAAACATTTAAAAAGACTTAACAGAAAAAATCCTTTTAAAATACCAAAGAAAGTGTTCGGGTTCAATTTCATTCTGAGAAGAACTTAATCACTCAAAATGACCGCTAATGTGCGGTTGACCGGCGATTAGAAAATTAACTAACTTTTAAAAGATTTGATTGACTTTGAAAAAATTGACTAGTTAAAAAATTGACTAATTTTGAAAGAATTGACTAAATTTAAAAGAAAACTAAATTTGAAAGAATACTAAATTTGAAAGAAAATTGACTAAATTTGAAAGAATGTTGACTAATTTGAAAAACTTGACTAAATCTGAAAAATGACTAAATTTGAAAGACGCGACTAAATTTGAAACAAAACATGCACTAAGTTTGAAAGAATGGACTAATTTTGCAAAAATTGACTAAGTTTAAATTAACTGACACTCCAAACCAAAAATAAATTGTACGAATGATTTCAACACTTAAGAAAATCATTAATAATGAAAATTAGCATAAGTGGAGGCAATGTTGGGGAAACAATTAGATTAACAAATAATAATACAAATAATGTTAGAGTTAGTAAACAAGATAACAAGTATATCAAATAAATCAATATACAAAGAAATAATAAAGTAAAATTGGGCTTGGCAGGCGCAATTTCCACCTGCCCTACTCTCTACATAAGATTGGGCCTACCTGGCCCTTTAAATTTAATCATCTGCGGCCCTCACGTCTGGGCCTTTGGCCCATTTGCTGCTGTCTTGCTAATGGGCTTGTGGCCCACGTTTCCTGTGATATACACTTATTGTATACTAGTGTATATTAATGTATAAATACTGATTTTCAACTTTCAAAACCTGTACATCGCTTCCATCGACCTGCTCAGCAAATACCCAGAGGGATTTGGCCTATTTCCCTGTCGTATCTACTGTATATAGGTGTATATCAGCCTATACACACTGATTTCCTTACTTCTAAAACCTGTAAAATGCTTTCCTAGGAATTGGGCTGACTCGAAGAAGAGGAAATTTGGGCCTCCATGGCCCCTCGGAAAATGCGACGGGAAATGATAGAGTCAAAAGACACTATCAGCAGAACATGCAGGGAACAATACAAAGGAAAGGATTAACAGTGGATAAAATTACTAGGATTAACTCTACATAGCCAAACCTGATAAAACACAGATAATGCTTTCATATAAGAGCTGTGAAATCAAACCAGTGATTTTTGTTAAGTTTAAACCCAAAATGGGTACTTATATGACATCAAGGCTGACCGAAACCAGTAGCTAAACTGACCAACATCACCCTAAATCGACTGAAAACTTCGAATATGAGAGCAAAACAGAGAAGATAGATGTTCAGCCAAGAGTATGCTCAAATTTTGAGATTTAACACTTGACTTCACCCCTTAAATTAAGAGTCGGAACCTTGGATTCTTGAAAACATAATCAGATGGAGATATGGAGATAAAACAACTCCGAAACAAACTGGAATGGACTCATAACAAAGTAATCCTCCACTCACTGAACCAAATACCAACTGTGAACAACAAAACAGAGACATAACAGCTTGCACACCACCACTTAAACCATTCACGAGCCTTTAGAATATTTGAAAAATTTCAAGCTTGAGAAATACAAGCATCTCAGCATATTTTACACACAAATGAAACACAAATTGTTATAGCTTGGAGCTAACGCAGTGAAATCAAAACAACAGCAGCTGATTTCAGGATCAAAGAGATAAGACCTTTCTCGTTTACAGTAATCCTTAATGCGCTATGAATCATAAGAGCAGGCTTCAAGCAAGAAACTTAACTTCTAGTTCACATGTATGAAAGCAAACTCTCCAGGAAAAGGAAAATGCAGACAAAGCTTCAGAACTCACGTTAAGATCATTGTAGCTAAAAGCATGAACCATGAGGAAATGACCATTTAAGACACTACTTGACTGAAAAAACTTGAAATCGATTAACAACACAGAGCTGAGCGAGAAGACCCGAAATCTTCACACAATACAGATCCTTATCAAAGTAAAACCACAGGGTCATTACAACAAAACTGAATGTTCCAACAAAACACAGCCATCCAGCATCACCATTCAACTATATTAACGAGTGTAGACTCCCAACATTCAAACAGAAATCTTTACACGAATAATCAAAAGACCTAAACAGAACACATGATTCTTCAAATGAAATGACTGAGAACATTACCTACTTGGGAGTCGGAACTAGGAACTAGGATTTCAACAAGCTGAGAGAGAGCTTTCACCACCAAAAGGAAGTTTGCCTATTCGCCATCGACTCCGAAATTAGAACTGTCGTCCTCAAATCTCTTCGAAATTGACCCAACTTTTCTGAGACCAATGCTTACTGGGTTTCGTCGTGTATTTTTGGGGTCAAGCATGATTGTGAAAATGGATTCAGACTTTTGTAGGGTTTTCCAAGATGACCCAAAAATGGACCCCCAACAGTGAAGAATAAAGAGTATATGTACTGGATTTTAGGGCTTCGAATTGAGAACCTCTACTTTGTGGGAATTGAGCAACTTTCTTAGGAATTTTTCGAATCATTCCCGGCTCCCGAAATCGGCCCCCTTAACAGTGAGCAAAAGGTTCAATTTATAAGGAAAACTAGGGTACAATCTACCCTCCCCAGACCCCACCTGTGGGATTATACTGGGTATGTTGTTGTTGTTGTACTAGGGTTCGAAAATTGGGGAAACGTCGGGGTCAAATTAGGGATTTTTGGGGATGAAAACCAGGCCCCTTTGAAATTCAAATCTTTCCACAAGGATAAGGGAATCCTGAATTTGCAAAATCCTCAAGGGACTGAGGATCTCGACCGTTGATTCGCGAAGGAGAACACACGATTGAGACGCGTGGAGATTGTCCTCCAACGGATTCGTATGGGGATGAGGGAAAGGGAGACACGTAGACACGAAAGAGGAGAGGGAATATTGAGGTGTGATTTTGGCGTTTCTGGGCTTAGTCATCTGGTTTGCGTCTGTTTGAGGAAGAAGAAGGGAAAGGAAGAGTGTGGGTACACGTTTGAGGGACATGAGGAGAAAAAGGAAAGATTGGGACGTGTGGCCTCCACGCGCGGAATATATATAATTTTATGTGTATATAATGTGCAAAAATGCTAAAATAAAAGGGACAATTGGGCCGGGTTTAGGATTAAAATTGGGTTGGGTTGACATGATTTGGGCCAGAATTTTGGTCCAAGATAAAGGCAGAATATGGGTTTAAAGTGGAGATTTAAAATTGATCAATTCGATTATAATTTTAGCCAATTAAAAGTAATCAAATTGAATTCGATTGACTAATTTGACTACAAGATGATTTATACAAATTAATTAAAGAGCTTTTAATATTATCAACCTAAAATAATTAAGAATAATAACTCCTAAAATAAATTAAACAAATGAAATTTATTTGAGAAAAATATATTTATTTATTTAATTTTTTTCGAAGGCTAATTATTTCAAATTGTTAAAAATTGACAACTCGATGATTGATTGTACCATGGAGGGTAAAAATTGGATGTCAACAGCTAAAGCCGTCGATATGGGCTAGGTCCATTGGGTTGGCCTGACCTATCTTGGATTTAGCTGGTTGGGCTATAATTTTTGGATCCCATTTAAAAAATGGGTCTTTTAGTCCGACCCGAATAAGCCTGTTGATTTCTAGAATTTTGTAATATGGATTGGGCCGGTCCATGGGTCAAATTAAAAAAAAAATAGAGTATTAAAAATAATAAGAGTTCAAACTCAAAGTTCATTTAAAAATTTTAAATATTAAAATTTAGATACA
>JAPFFP010045694.1:0-11473 GCA_026153255.1 Solanum medicagineum | reverse complement strand
CAATCAAGGACTTCCGACTCAAACTTAATTAAGCACGCCAATTTCACTTGATACTCTAATCATGCACCGAAAATATATTTAAGTTCAAATTGCACGACATCCACAAAAAAATTTTCCCAATTGGATAATTATTCTTAATTTAAAGAAAACGGGGTCTAACACATAGATACATAGAAAGTCAAAGTATAGCATTAGTACATCACAATGTTCCAACAACACCTCTAATACCTAAAAAGGAGCGAGGGCCAAGACAATCTCCAGGCTCACCCTCATAGTCATAGGTTTCCATCATAACAAGAGTCAATGCAAAGCATTAATTCAACGAAACATCTCCTCAGAGTTGAGGACTCACCAACTTGCTTTTGGAGATAGTATTAGCCACGTGGAGGAGGAAGATAGTCAAGTGTAGTTCTGGTCCCTACATGGTAACATCATGTAGACATAGATTATGCGTTAGTACGTTTGAATGTACTAAATATATAGGATGCAATGCAACAATAGAGAGGCAACATAGGCAAAAATGTATAATCATAAGCAATGGATAACATATAAACAATATGACATGTATGAATGATGCTTAAAGTAAAACATGCTTATATAAAACATATTATATACGTAGGAAGAGACCATCATTATAGAATCCAAGGCCTACTACCCCCTTGGAAAGGCGATTGAGGAATCAACTCCTCAATTAGTAGATGGTTGTCACACCCTACCATCCATGGTGATTGAGATATCAACCCCTCAATTGGTTGATGGTTGTCGCACCCTTCCATCAATAGTGATTGAAGAATCAACCCCTCAATTGGTTGATGGTTGTCACACCCTACCATTCATGGTGTGGTCAACTTGCAAAACTAAAGGTACTTTTCATGAAAATGACACATATATACCTTCCTTTCTTCATCGTAAAGTCATTCAAATCATAGGTCATGCAATGGATCATCAATAGCTCAAGAATCCGAAATCACACATTTTATCAAACACTTGGTGGGTGTGTAATACTAATACAAAATTACGTAATTCAAGAGTGAAATCATGTGAGAAAATCAATGTAAAACCATCAACTAATACTTGGTAATACCCTCATGCAAGATACATCAAAATCCCTCATCAAATCATATAATAGATCATAGCTCCCTGACTCCAAGTTTATCATCAATTTCATAATAAGTAACACCCATAAGTAAATAACTTAGAAATATGGAATTTTAGGTAAAAAGGAGTCTTGGGCAACATGGGCGAAAGGACCCAATTGTTGAGACACACATACCTTAGACCTTGAGTTTCTTGAAATTGAGTTGAGAAAGAATTGAAGCATAGAATGGGGTCTTGGAACCCAAAAATTGTTCTGAGTTTCCTTGAATTTGTATTGGGGTTTTGATAGAGGCTTTTGAGAGGATTTGAGAGTGTATTTAATTTGGGAGAGATGACTTGATCCTTTGAGATAGGGTTTAGGTCTTTTGGGGAGATTAAGAAAGAATTAGAAGTCTAAAAAGATCATTAGAATAAATAAAATTTACGAAAATACCATTAATGAAACGGGGAGAAAATTTGAAAAAGTGTCACCTAACATGAGGTTACACGGGTCATGTGACACTCTACGGGTCATGTGGAGTGCCCTTGAGATGATACTTAGTCAAAAATTTGGAAGTTAGGGCACTTGGGAAAAATTAACCTCATCGTCACTTGACAGGAGGCTCCACGGGTCGTGTGGTGCTACGCGGTACGTGTAGTGGCCCATGGAGTTACACTTGGTGGAAAAAATGTAGGCAGGAGGCTCCACGCCAGGCCACACGACTCGTGAAGCTTTCCACGGCCCATGAAGATTGTCGTGGCACTACACTTGGTCAAGAAAACTCCCTCTCACGCCAACCTTACCTTACATATACATCCCCACGGCTAGCCACACAGTCAGTGACAAGCTACATGTCCCGTGCCACTGGCCATGTCCCAACCCTTAGACTAAATATGGTCATTTCCAGCCCAAAATAGTCCACACGGCTCGTCCAGAGCCTCTTTGTCCATCTAAGTGCTCGTGTGACATCACTGCACGAGAGGGTCTCACAAAAATGGTCATAACTCCTTCATCCGAACTCAAAATGAGGTGAAACCAAGTGTTTTGGAAGGTTAACTCACAAGGATTTCATTTGACATGTTGTGGGTCATCCAGTTCTTTGTGTGCTAAAAGTTACGTTCATTTAATGTTGACCTTGGCACAAACCGACACCCAAAACTCAATTCATAGGGAAGTCTTGAACTCGTCTACGTACTAGAAGTTTCTCTACGACCCTAATGCAATCCCCACCTAAACAAATGAGGCTTGAAATATGGATACATATAAGTATGGAGTTACAGGGGGACACATAGGAAAAGCAATGCATTTGTTCCTTATTTGTGTCATAAGAGAATACATATACAGTGATGGCATCCAGGATCAATAAGGATTCCTTTATTGCAAAACTAATGAGATATGAGTTGATACCACAAGGATATACATAAATTCGGATGGCATAAAGGAGAAAAAAGAAGTCAAGCACCACAAAAGGCTAACTCTTATTACTTAAAACTTTCATTGTACATGTAAATTGTTATGGTATCAAGTAGGAAAAAGCAATGCATTTGTTCCTCCTTGATGTTATAAATATATATATATATTATGATGGCATCAATGAGCAACAATTCTTTATTATAAACTAATGAATTATGACTTGATATCATCTAGGTATATATAAACTTTGATGGTATTAAGGAGGAAAAACAAGTCAAGCACTACAAAAAGCTATCAATTATTACTTGATACTTTCAAAGTATATGCATAGAGTGATGGTATCTAGTAGAAAAAATATTTCATTTGTTTCTCCTTGATATAATAAGAGATATATATAATATAATAATATCTAGGATCAATAGAGAATCGTTTATTGCAAACCTAATTAATTTTTAATTGATACCATCTTGATATTTATAACCTCTTATTGTATAAAGGAAAAAAAAATCAAGTCAAGCACTGCACAAAGGCTATCATATATTATTTGATATCTTCAAAGTATATCTATACTTTGATGGTATCAAAAATAGTAGTGCATTTGTTCCTCCTTAATATCACAAGATTATAAATATAGTGTGATGGCATCCAGGAGCAATAGGCAATCCTTTATGGAAAAACTAATGAATTTTTAGTTGATACCATCCGGGTATATTTAAACTCTGATGATATCAAGGATAAAAAATAAGTCACGCACTAAAAAGTCTATCAATAATGGATTAATTACCTAATTAAATAACTTTTAATTAATATTTATCAAAATTACATATAATTTTCTTTTATTACCATTTATAACAAATGGTAGCAATATTTTTAATAAAATAAAGAAAATATTTTATCTCTCTTATTCTTACTTACCTGGAACAGTCGTCCCCTTCTTTCACACTCGTCCCATATTCGAATTCCTCCTTTCTCCTCCTTTTATTTTATTTTTCTCTATACATTTTACTCATCTTAATATTTTTCTTCAATTTCTTGAACTGATTCAACTGATGATCTGCTTCGTCTTCTTCGTAGCTTTATTTAGGGTTTCACGTCCTTAATCTCTGTTACTCGATCAACAAAGTTTTAATTTGTTTCTTCAATTTCTTGAACTATTTTACATTGTTTTTATTGATTCAACTGATAATCTATTTCATCTTCTTTATAGCTACATTTTAATGTTCTCACGTCCTTAATCTCTGTCAGCTCTAATGAAAAGTAAAGAAAAGAATCTTAGACAATGTCCCAAAATTTGATTATTTAGTGGACCGTCAGTAAGGAATTAAACGTCGTTCCTAATTTTAGTATAGGAATTTCACAGTCTTCTGGGAAGAACATAGATTGCATGTGGAGAAGCAAGGCAAAAAATTGGACGAAAATACAGGGCATGTGAAGAAGCAGGGGCAAAAAACAAAAAGTAAAAGAAGTGAGATTGCCTCTACTTCTAAGAGAGCTAGGGTTGTTGACAGTGATAACGAATTTGAAGATCTTCCACCTTAATTTCAAAAGAAAGGCAAAACAGATGCAGTTGGAACGAAAAGAAATCGAGTATCCAAAAATATCATTCTACCTGAAAGTAAATATCGGGTATATATTCTCTTAGTTTTATCATTGTGTGGACTTTTATGTGCTGAATATTATTGTTTTATGAGTGTGTGTTTAATAAATTAAAAAAATGAAGTTTACCTTCTATTCATATGCAGGATCATAAATTTTGAAAACATCCGGATATTGTGTATGTTAGAAGTAGATGGTCGTCGTACAGTAACATTGATGCTATTGACCAAATTAACGCCACTTTATCTGATAAACAACTAACCTTATTTAGGAATACTTTCTTGACCTTCCAAAAGTGACCAGACAACTACAAGTCATCCATTGCCTTGTCAACAAGGAGTTAAAATACACTCCAAATGATTTTTTGCTGTGGTATTAATGGCAAGAGGCTAACTTTTGGACTTAGGGAATTTGGTATAATTACTGGGTTAAATTGCGTCAGCGGTGGTTGTTGTGTTGATATTTTGGATTATAGATGCTTGTTATTGACCAATTATTTTTCTGGACCAGATCAGTGTACACAACAATCATCTACGCGAGGTGTTTATTACTAAAACAATTCTGGATGATGATTCTGTTGTTTCGTTGACTGTTTTATTCTTTACCATGAGTTTTTATTCGCATACGAGGACAGTGCACAACCAATTAGTCATAGAGATTTCTATCTTGTGGAAAGTGAACAATTCGATCTGTATTCATGGTGTTTAGATGTATTCCACAAGTTTCTTGATGATGTGAGGCACAAAATTACCTCAACCAATCAATGCTATATATTGGTTGGATTGCCTATTGCTCTTCAAGTTTGGATTTATGTGTGCTTTTCAAATGTTGGCAAAGATATAGCTATTTGAGTTTCTGACGACTGCATTCCAAGAATCTTGAGGTGGAAAATAGTTGTTGAAGCTCTATGGCAAAAACATATAGAGGAGGGACTCTTTATGCCAACAAAAAACAATGTATTTGTATGAAATTCATATATAACCTCCTCAACTCTATAGTTTAGTTTAAGTTAATGTCTCTTACTGCAAAGGGATTGTTGCCTGTGATATCTTATTTTTGTTTTTGTTACAGTTTCCAAAACAACAGCACTATGAATCATAGTAACGTAACATCCAGTAAGAACAGTCTCTTTTAAGTTTTATTGCTATCGCTGGTTCTCGTTTCCAACCATGCTTAATTAGTTTGTTTTTCTTTTTCTTAGTAATCTCATATTGATCTATGTTTTTTTAAAATGTGTTTGGCTTTATAAACTATCCGACGAGAAGTGGGAGAAGGTCCATGTTCTTCGAAAGGTAAACATAGTCTGAGTTAGTCTTAATATCGTCTCTTCATGCTATCAATTTGTTAAAAGTCAAAGCTTGGTGGTATCTCTTATTTTGCTGCCTATAACTTAGTATTTTTATTATAGTTGGGCTTCCTGTAAGTCTTTCTTTCTTTTCTTATGATTGGTAAAAGATATTCTATTAATCTGAAACAAAATGAAATGATCCCAAAAATGTTATCATGGCTTCTATGTTATATGTAATTGTCATGTCACAAGCAAAAAAGAACTACGATACATCTGTCCTTAATGCTAACTGATTTCTTTTGCTTTAAAGAATTCTAGTGTTCCTTTTTCCCAAATGATAGACATATGAATGAAGGCAGTGAGTTGCAAGTGATCAACTTGTCTTTTACCGAACCTTTCATTTACCAGCTTTGCAGAATCTCTTTTAGCTATCTTAGGCCATTGTCCAGCTGACCGTTCACTCTCTTTTTTTCCTCAGAAGGATTAGTAGTCAGTATTTGGATAGGGGATCACTTTTATGTAAATATAGCCGGTTGCATTCTTTTGACTTAGCTTCTATGTCTATTAATGTGCTGTTGAAAATTTCAGAAAATCTCTTCAATTTTATATTATTTGATAAAGATAAAACTTTAAAAGAACTCTACTCCATACGATTTCAGTAATCTATGTTCATTTGGATATTTTTTTCATCCATCATTTATATTTCTTTAAAATTGTAAGGCTATTTGTTGTTGCTACTTAGCTGAGGAAGGCCACTTTAAAAGGCTATTCGGGCCTGATTGAAGCATTTGTAGGTTAGTATTTGTTCTTCCAGCGTATAACAGGTGTGGTTTCAGATGTTAAGACTCTTTTGCCCCGAATTAGCGTTGAAACATATTAATTTTTTTTTTTTTGGATTCCAATTTGACAACATAGTGGCAACCGAAGAAGAGATTGCTAAAATCAAACTTATTGAACCTCGGGATTATAATGGTAAGATCATATAGTTGGAGACGAAAGGATCAAGTCATGGTTTAAACATATTGACTAAGGATGTAATAGAATTGAGAAAAGAACTTGTAAAGGTATACACAAAAATTAGACTTTAGGCTTTATTTTTCTCAAAACTATTATCTCTCTAATATTTCCATTGTGTTTTATTATTAGGCGAATGACAATCATAAAGCACTTGAAGGGAAGATAGATTTGGAATGCTTGAAAATTGGAGAATTTGTTGTGGATTCCAACAAAAATTTATTGGAGGATATTCGCCTGTTTGTTAGTAAGGGAGATGGCAGCAGTTTTAATGTTCGAGAAGTGGGTGAAATATCTAACAAAGAGGCTTGTGAGACATTTTCAGGTGATTTACATTTCAACGAAGGCTTATTATAGTTTTAATCCATCTATAATATACTTACGTTATAGGTTTAATACACTTTTAATTCATAATTTTTTCTTGTAATATATTTTAATTCTATACACAGGATTCTCTTCTTGCAAGGATCCATCAGCACATGTATCAAGAGAGCACGACGTTGAAAACTCTGAAAGAGTATCAAGAGAGTATGATGTATTTACAGTTCCAGTTGTATTTGCTGAAGTTGAAAACTCTGAAAGAGTATCAAGTAAAACAGGTAATGAAATTTTAATACTAAAACTAACAATTGATGTTAGAATCATCATGTTAGTAGTTGTCTGTATTCTTTTATTTTATGTTCTGTGATATTAGTTTGATGTGACTAGAGTTTTCTGTACTTAATTTTTTCAATTTCTTGTACTTTTCTGTCACTATTAGGCATTCGCATTGTTGTGTACCCTTAGAACACAAAAATAGCAGAAAGCTCCAAATTTTTAATACTATATTAATACACATTTTATACATTTTAATTCAATTTCCTTATTTTTATAATTTTCATACTACATACAGATGATGTTGCAGGAATTGCTATTGAACAAGTTTTGTCTGAGGTTGCTTCGATATAAATGGTATTAATTTTTTAAAAAAGTTCAAGTAAAATTCTGTTATTTTGTTCTAATGGAATTATCAATAAAACTAATTTGTACGCAGGGCAAGAGATTGCTAATGTTAATGAAGTTAGTGGGCAGGCTGATGGTAATGTAGCCAACAAAAGTAAAACAAGGGTTGCTTTAACTAATTATGTATTAATTTTATAATATATTTAGTAGACGGTTTGGTTTAATATTTTATTGTGTTATTTTATATGCAAACATAGTAAAAGATTGTCAAGAATCAGCTCAAACCCTTGATGATTTTGTATTTCTTAAAGAAGATCTTTCTCAGATCAATAAGACTGAAGCATCTATCTCAAGAAAAAAGTTCCTGTTGAACGAATCAAAAAGAAAGTGACACCAAAAATCGTGGCAGAAAGAAAAATCCAGAAAAACTAATTACATCTCCTTACAAACAACATTTTGAATCTTGAGGTACTTTGTATGTAATAAGTCAGATATTTCCTACAGTGAATCCTTTTTCATATGTCATTGGAGTAGATGACGAATCTGATTTGGTCAATTCATTCATTTCATGGCTTTATACGAGTTCAAAGAAGAGTTAATTTATTTATATCTATTATCCGAGACAAAGTATCTTCCTACATGATCTATTTCTTAGTTTTAAGTTCATATATTGAATTATTTATTTTTTATTTTAATAAGGGAAAAAACCATTATCCAACTGTTGTCAATGTCATGAAGCCAAGATTTGAATTAGGTGTTTGCATTATTGAAGCAAAAGAGTGATTTTTCAAAATGGCACATCATGGACAAGAATGGTCTGATGAGGTAAATTATATAAACTTCGCTAGTTTAATTCAATTTTTAATAGCTAGTTTGGTCATCCAAATCAATTTCCATGGCCAAGAATCCAACACCTGATTTTCATTGCGGATCTGCTTGTAACAACACATGGTATTGTGAAGGTTGCCATTTATGTTGCAACTCTATGTTTTGGTGAACAAGTCCATCAAACTGTCCATTTCCCAATCTTGGACATACCTTCTTAAGCGCTTATCCAAGTTGTTGTTACTTCTTGGTGAGTTATCCAAACCTTTTTACCATGCATGATATAGTTATTTGACCCTCTTTTGTATTGCTCCAGCAAAGCTTCATATCAAGAAATGTTGTTGTTGTTGTATCTTAGTTCCTGTGTTATATATGGTAGTGGCATATATTTATTACTGCAGGTCTCTATCTTGTTATTTTCTTTTCTTGGTATAGTTTTTTAGCATTAAGAATTTGTTATTATTATGAGGTATGTAGCAATTTTACATTATGATTTTAAATTTTTTGCAACATATTGATGTCATTTTTATTATCTGAGAAAGAAAGGGAAGTATGAAACCAACAATAGTGTTTGATTTACAACTACTGATTGTCTATTCAAGACAAAGATTTATCATCCTTTCTTTCAACTTGCTCATGCTTGTGAGAATAAGAAGGAATATACTGATGATATTGCTCAGTATATATGTGGACGTCGTTTGTTGGCATGTACCCCCTGGGATAAAGTGGATTATGTTTTATTTCCAATAAACATTAAAGAGGGCCACCATTGGATTTTTGTTGTCTTTGATATTGTTGAAAGGTGTTTGAAGGTCAGTGATTCATTTACAACTGGGGGAGGGGTAATTATCAAGTCCATAATATTGTTGACATGCTTGCATTTATTTTACCATATTACTTATCTGTGGTCAAGTTTTATGATAAGCGTCCTGAATTGAAGACATCTTCAAAATACTGTGGATAAATGAGTTGGAAAGGATTAGTCATGAGTACATAACTATTGGTGTTCCGCAACAACGAGATGATTCACTATAAGTTTTAATTGTTTATCAAATATGTATTATTTTTCTATATTAATTTTATTAAACTAACTAGTATTTTGATAATAATAATTTTATTTTTAGGGACTGTGGAGTTTATGTTGCTGCATTTGCGGAGTTAATAAGCAATGGCCAGGAGATTTTAGATGAAGAAATTGATCAAGACAGGCTTCGAAAGAGGTTTGGGACTCTACTATGGGAATATGCTAGAAAAAAGCAAGAGAGCAATTTTCAAAGTGAAGACGAATGACCACAAAAATAAATATAGTTATATTAGTTCGTATGTCTGAAAAGTTTAAATAATGTAAAGAAAGTATATGGCTGATGTGCTAGTTATTTTGTTATGGGGAAATTTTTCATGACCCAAGCCTAGGGCATAGACATGACATGACAAATGGGTAGCCCGAAGACAACCCAAACAAGCCTGTTAGCATATCGTGTACACATCCTTGGTTGCGGAAGGAAATTAATAAAAATACAAGAGTGAAATAAATGAAAAGGGAAAGGCACTAAGGGAAACCATTCATAATAATAACAGAGTACGAAGAGTCAAGCTTCAATACTATAATCAAACCATGATATAATATCCAACTACACTTCTAACATAGAATGGAGCAGCAGCCAAGACACTTTTCGAGCTCACCCTCATTTAATAAGTATCCAACATAAGAACGAGAATCTATAAAGCATGAATGAGAATAGTTATCGCCCTCAGAATTGAGGACTCACCAACTAGCTTCTTCACAAGAACCAACTAGCCACGTGGAGGACAGTTGATAGGAGCTCAGGTCCCTACATTGTAATATCATGTAGGCATAGAGTATACGTTAATATGTTTGAATGTACTAAGTATGCAGAATGCACTGCAACAAGAACCATAAGCCATAATAACGAGATGCTTAATCTTATTCAATGAACATAAGCTCAATATGCCATTTGTAATCAATGCGTAGGATAAAACATGATTAAGAATAAGCGTACTTGCATATCTTGCTTAAAACCATAAAGTATCATGAATGGATCATCCCACTACCTTGTACTAGAGGGTGAGGGATATAGCATAGGTCATAACCCCTTCTAGTAAGTAATGGGTAGTATATGAGGGTAGAGGAGTAGCATAAGTCATAAGTCCTACACGTAAGAATGAGATAATTAATAGTACATGAGGGTAGAAAGATAGCATAGGTCATCACCCCTACATGTAAGCATTAGATAATACATAACATGGAATCGCATATGAGGGTGACACGTACCACGTAGTTCATAACCCCTTCATATGAGTATAACATATTGCATACCATCGAATCCTACATGAGGGTAACGTATACAATATAGTTCATAACCCCGTGATGTAGAGATTGGCCTTGTACTAGAGGGTAAGGCATATAACATAGTTCATAACCTCTGCTAGTAGTTTTCACAATTTAAGAGCATAAACCTTAGCATAAGAACTCAATAACTCATCAACAATCGAGACTTGTAAAACTCATGCAAGAGATAGA
Organism: Solanum medicagineum; assembly: GCA_026153255.1. Lineage (NCBI taxonomy): Eukaryota > Viridiplantae > Streptophyta > Magnoliopsida > Solanales > Solanaceae > Solanum > Solanum medicagineum. Next base: position 775 of record JAPFFP010045694.1, on the reverse strand, counting down.
AAAACTTGAGAATTCTTGACTTGACATTTCATCAAACACGTGGTGGGCACATATGAGTACATGTTCAAATCATGCAAAATGCAAGAGTATAGATCATGAAATAGTGAAATCAATGCATCTTAAAGTCATGTAAATTAGCCCACCAACATCATGGTAAAACCCCATCATGGATAATTTGTAAGTCATATCGAAACTTTACAATAGCTCATATACTTCATAGCTTGAATCATGTATAGTCTCAATAGACAAATATCACTTCATAGTATAAGCTCAAAATAGATATTTATGCATAATCAACAATATTTGATAAAACTCCAACATAAATTATGCTCATATTTCAAAACCCATAGGTAATACACCTTGAAATCATGCAATTTTCATAAAATAGGAAGATTGGGTTCCATGGGTGAAAGGACCCAATGGATGAAACCCACATACCTAAATTTGGGGATTCCTTGATATAGACTTGTAGGAAACTTGAAACTTGAATGGAGTTTTTGAGATCCGGAATTACGCTTGGGACACTTAAATTTGGATGAAATATTATTTTTAGTCTTGGAGAGGCTTTTGAGAGGATTTTGAGTGATATAAAGTTGAAAAATAGCTAAATGTAGGTACTTTCATGCATAAGTGCGCATGGGACTATGACCCCAATGCCCTTGGTTGAAACAGGAAACAATAAGGAAGTGACAATACTGTTTCGCGACAGGTCCACGTCGCGGACCCTCTCTGTTTTCGAAAATTTTACGAAAATCATTTTTCGATACGAGTCTTG
>JAPFFP010045693.1:0-11473 GCA_026153255.1 Solanum medicagineum | reverse complement strand
AAGCTAAGCAAGTAGGTGACTCACCTGCTAGCTTCCTAAGTCCTACAAGCACCTCACTTATCTCACTTCATTTAAGGTTGTGATCTCCTTAATTTGAATTAAAACTTATTTACACTCGACCCTTTTTAGCGTTAGACATACATATCGCCCTCTAATTTGAGATTCAAGCACTTTTAAAAATTCATGCTAATTTGAAAAGCCATATCATATTTGATTTGTATTGTACTAGTATTGTAAGATGCAGGATATTACAAGTTCGACCAGGAGACATTCTATTATCACTGTTTGAATTTTTTCTTAGTTTGTTATAGTAGTTTATTTTTCTACTTGGAAAACCCATTTTGGGGATTGCAAATCTTTCCTTGTACTCATTGTTGATCAATCAAGGTTGTGGGTTTGCAACTTGTGGTGCCTATTATTTTCATTGATATTGGTAAAGCTCTCATTTTTGTGTTGTATGCACATTTTTTCTTGTTCTTCCTTAGCCATGTGTAGCTAAGCACCCACAACTTGGGGTTGTGGGAACCATGGGTAGTTGACTTGAGATAACCTAGATTTATTTCATTTCAATGATTGGGGTTTGCATGTATTGTCTATTCCCCTTCATTATGTTGATGTTTGGTGGTGGCCAACACCAACCCCCCCCTACTATCACGATCTCGACCAAGATAGTGACGAATAGGAAAAAGGAAGTAGATGATAAGATTCGATCGATGTCTTCTCATCTAATCAACAGAACCTGGCCAAGGGGAGGTTGACTGGGTCAATTGGTAATGGTTATTTGGCACACCATGGTTGCCGACCAAGCGCCATGGTGAAACTCGACCTTCACCTTCACTAAAGGGCTGGAAGAACCTAAGTTACCCTGCATGCTAATCCATAATTATGGTTATGTTACCTAGGGTAATCAAGTTAATGATCCATGGGGAACATGATTCCCAAGTTGTCCCTACAATTAAGTGTTTTCCCACGTAGTAGTATAGTCATAATTTAACTTTTGTTTTTGAATTACAAAAAACTTCCCCCCATTTAGAGATTTTAGTTATTGATGCTTGAAACGATTAGTAGTGAATTGTAGGCAAACCTTATATTCCCTGTGGATTCGATCCTGACCTTTAGTTAGGTTAATAGCTTACAATGATTGCTTTCTTATTGGAGCGTTAACATCAGTACTTGTCAAAAAACTATGGCATCATTACCGAGGAATACGGTTAGATTTTGATTTGATTTCACTTTTACTTAGTTCTAGTGTTGATTTCTGAACTCTCTTATATTTTAAATTTTTTGTTTATTTTTATTAGTTGATTATAGGTGCAGGTTGGCTGGTGTTATGATTGAACAAAAGTTATACATTGCAAATGACTTGTTGGAAAATTTGTAGAGGCGCACTCTGTTTTATGGGTGAGAGTCCAAAGATCTGCAAATCCATCTACAAAGTTTCACTCAAATGTTAAAGGGGGTCCTTGGGACAAGACATCCTGCTTGGGAGGCCATGGCTCTTCAAGTTTTCCCCATGACGCTCTGGAGTGAAGCTGTGGAATGGTGGTCAATTCTCCTACCCTATGCTTGCTCTAATTGGGGGGAAGTACAGAGAGTCTTTCTCTTGAACATCTATAAGGAATCCAACTAGAAAAAGATACAGAACAATATCTTTAATTTCAAAAGATTGCTAGGCGAACCTCTGGTAGTGGCTTTGGAAAGATACAAGCTGTGCTTGGTAGCGAATCAAAAATCATGGTTTCACTGATGATGAATTGGCAGCTAGATTTTACTGAGCATTAACCTCTGAGCAATATGGACAGGCTGAAGCATTATTTGGAGGGGACTGTTGAGGGCTTGTAAGACGACCATTTAATTAGATCCCTGAGAATATGGACAAGCTATTTGTAGTTGCCCAAGTCTACCAACCCCTTCAAGGGCAAACTGGACCATCCATCAGTGAGTTGAAGGGAGCCTCAAATAAACCCAAGAGCGAGAGTGTGGCAAATTGGCCGAGGTTACCACACCAGTATTGCATCACTGATAAGCTGACAAGGATTGAGCATATGCTTGAACAAGTCCTGACCAAGGTCAATGAGCAAGATGATATCGTTTGGGAGATAAGATTTGATGTCCTTAAATGTAACTACAAGGTGGACAACGATCTATATCGATGTAAAGTCTTGGTGACAGGATGGAGCAGCTTGCTGAGCTACTAGATGCAGTACAAGATGAACAAAAGAAAAGTAAAAGGAGTAGCAATGAAACTCATGGAGAAATCTGATTATCCGTGATGGAAAAGTTGAGCCACGACGTTAAACAAGGGGATTCTTGGGAGGCTACCCAAGTATCTTTTGTGTTTACATTTATCTTGAGACATTTTCATTTGTGTAGCCTGTTTAGTGGTAGTTAATATTCTATTGAGACTGCAAAGACTTTGAACCAGTTGTGTCAACTTGCATTATAGTGGATCTTAAGTATTTGGGTGCAGGAACAAACCAAGAACTAAAGAATGGAAAAAATATAATTGGATGTAGGTTCTACGAGTAGGCCTACAAGTCGTTGTCTATGTTACGACTCGTAGTTATGTCTCATACAGGGAAACAGTCAGTACTAGAAGCTAGCACGCATACTACGAGCCAACCTTACGATTCCGAGGGTCCCCTATGAGTCATACCTGGGGTTTATAGTGCTCAGGTATGAAGACATAATTTTTCTAAGTGTTGGGTCTGGTAAGAGATCGATATCTGCAAGTTGTATGACTTCATATGACTTGTAAGTCGGGATTTCGTAAGACCAATCTGCAAAATTTCAAAGGGTGAACCATTGTGAATATTAAGAGACAAATGTGTTTGGGCTCCTCATATCCCTTCATGAAGCGTCCCCTTTCAGTGCATAACTCCCCCCATCATTTCCTTTCACTATTTCATTCATCGTTACATCTTTCACGCACTTGAATTCCCCAGCAAGTAAATTATGGTCCAAGAACTTTTTTGGCTTTTCTTCTTCTCATCACACAATCTTGCATTCATCTGGTAAGTTATCATGGTTAACTTTGGTTTGTCTCTGAAAAGTTCTTGTCATATGGATGAGCGAATGAAGGCCTCGAGATCGTGAGTAACATAACCATGCAAAAGTGCCTGTGATAGTAAGAAGAATGTGGTATACAATTGATCTTCCTGGTAAAAGTCGAGTCTTCAATTCTGTCCTTGGTTGGTGATTTTGATATCTAATATTACGACCATGTTCTTTTGTTGGGTATTTTATGGAACATTACAAAGATCACATGGGACTGAAATTATTTGGTTGAGGGGTGTTGTGGTTTTATTTTTAGTATGCATTGATGTTGATAATATTAGAGGAATTTAGAACTGTTAAGGAAAAGTTCGTGCTTTGTCTTGATACGTTTAGTAATGAAGGGTACTTATGTTTACTGTTGCATCGCCTATGCCTTTGTGTTTGTAACCTCTGATGTTTTCTTGATTTGTTGTTGGTCTTTGTGGAAAGGTTAGAGATACCCAAAAAGCTCTCTGTTTTGTGTTACGAGGACCCACTAAGAGTCATAGGTTTCTTTACAAGTTGTAGTGGTCCTTCGTAGAAGGCAACAGTCATCCATGGTGCCTTAACCTTTTCCATGCGAGATTCACTACAACTTGTAGCACCTATTACGAGTCGTAATGGTGGTCTCGTGGTCCAGATCTGAATTATCAAAATGTCTCTGAAATGAGATACAAGTCAAGACTATGACTCAAAGGTAACCCGAGTAGTCGTACCTGCACCTCGTACTTAATTCCAGAATGCACTTTTTATCTGTCTTCTTAGTTCAGTGAGGATACAATACAACTCTTGGGCCTCCATACGAGTTGCACCTGCACCTGGTTCAGTTTATTTTTACTTAAGTAATCTTAATGTTCTTGTTTGATTGTTTCATTTGTTACTTGTTTGATTGAAACGAAACATCATGGGACTCATGCTTTAACATGTTGACAATTTTTCAGAGACAATGTCTTCAAGAGGTCGAAAGGGTGCTGCCGCTGTTTGAGGTCATCACCTACGGGATGAGTCCTCCGAGGAGGAGTAATCAATTGAAGACGGGTCATCATCTGACCCATATTCTTCACCCTCCTCATCAGACTGGGAGGAGCTTTCCACTTCCATCGGTATTTTGTTTCTCTTGAAGAGTCTCAGGCTTAGCCAGAAGAGACCGCTCCTTCATAGCCTGCTGATTTTGCTTACACCGTCAGCTCCACCAACACGTAAAACACAAGTTAGTGTGTCCATGGAATGAAAAGGATCTATGATAAGGGACTGGAGCCTAAGAGTGGAGGGAGACCAGTGCAGATATTTCACGAGGAAGCAAGTTTGAAAGACTTAGGGTTGGAAGGTGTGCTCGGTTTAAAAGCTGATATTGACCGCCATGGGTTAGGATGGTTATCACAAATGCTGGGGAAGTATGCCTCTTACTATGCTACTGTGTGTGGCAACCTTCTGAGGCTCATGAGGCCCATTGAGGCACCGCGATTGAGTGAAGTCATGGGATGGCAGAAACTATTCGAAGGGTGAAACTCGGACCTAATTACAGAGTGCCACACTCCACAGCAGAATATGATCATAGGATGGCAGACATGAGGAAAACAGTTAATTAGAATGATGCCGGGTTGAGAACAAAACTATTGAGGTGGATCGCGGGACAAATTTGCGAGGAAGGTGTTGAGCTGATATGGATCACAAACCATGCCAAGCATATTGTGAAGGCACATCTCTCATTTAGGGAAAAGTTTTGATGGTATATTATCCGATGGCGCATCAAGCCTACATTCACAGATAATGTGATCACATTAGAGAGTGTCGTGTTATTGGCAAGCATCCTGGCAGGGTATGACTTTGATTAGGCTCAGGTTATGGCATAACAGATACCTAAGTCAATGGTCCTCACTCAGCAAACATTGTCATTCCCCATTCTAATTCATAGATTATGCAAGGAAGCTAGTGTGCGAGTTTCTCTCCACTTGGACCATCATGTAGACAATTTGCATATGATTGCCCTAGCCTAATCAAGGCTGATGAAAACCCAATAGCCCTACAGAGAGCTATCCCACCTCCTATGCTAGAGCCATTCTCGGTAGAGCCTCAAATTGCAGGTTCATCTCCAGCCACTACTAGCACTACTCCGGCTACTACAAAGCCTACACCAGCAGTTGAGACTGAGTCTATACCATCCTCCAGCACTCCATCACCACAGCATCTACTTTATAGGGTGACCCTCCTTTCTCTATTATTGCATTTCAGGCTTTATTTTGCAGGGTGGTTGTAGCAGAGGGCAGGATACGTGAGTTGTCAGCATGGGTCCTACCACTGATTAATCAGACTGTTTGGGACTCCGAGAAGAGGATAAAGATATCCACTAGAGACTTAGTTGATGAGAGGGTCGGAGCAGTGGATGCCAGGATCGATGCATTTGAGACTAGAGTCCATAATAGGCTTGAGGGAGCTAGGCTTGCCAACGCGAGCGCGGGTTACTAAGGAGTTGACCGACTTATTATAGATGTTTGCAGCCCCTGTTCTTGCCTAGGAGGTAGCACTGGTAGGTGATGAGGCACTTGATTGGCTCACTGACCGTCCGAACACCCGTAGGAAGAGGCCTCATGAGCATAGTGATGACTTAAAGCTGACCACGAAGAAGTCGACAAGTGGAGGAGCCTATACCCGAGGAGATGGTGTAGGAGTCACTGTTTCTAGCCGCTATTCAAATAGATCGAGCACAACACACCCCACAGGGAGAGAGTAGTTCTCAGATAGCTGTAGAGGAGATGGTGCCCCAGGACTCCACAGACCAGCCAGAGATCGGTGGTTGATGCACTATGATGTTTGACTTCTTTTGACTCCAGTTCTTATTTTGTTATGTTGATACGTTGTTCTCTTTTTAGACAATCTTCATATTATGTTTGTTTTTGGTTGTGTTTAAATATTCTTATGTTGGATGTTATTTTTACTTATACTTTGGATGTTAATTTTTGTTTTTTAATGGATGCATGTATATATTTCTATATTATCATGTTTTATTTTTGTTGTTGTCTTTACTTTGAGGACAAAGTATCATGTTTTGGTGGGGTGTCGGAAGTTATGGATTAAGGTGAAGTCCGAGTTGCCTTAAGTCCATAACTTCTCCTATTTTTGATCCCAATATTTTCTTGCCGTGCTTCTTTTTCCTTGTGGATGTTTACTTTTCTATTGAACTAGCATGTTTCAGTAGTGTATATAATGGGTAAATTCATAGTAGTATTACCTATTGGCATATACATAATTTTTAGATGTTTTTTTAAAGTTTTGATGAAAAATTGGTTAACCTCAAAATTTTTGAGGTTGTTATTATTGATGCATTCATATATTTTTGAGTATCTGGCAATGTTTGTGCTGATATTGTGAAGGTAAGCTGAGACTAAAAACATGTCTTGTGAGTCTATACTTGATTGTGGATGCAATTGCCATGTGTTGTGAGTGTAATTTGTTGCATACATGCATCTTATATGGACCCAGAACTTGCCTTGTTACTGTTAAATTGGTTTGGTGAAGTGGTGGATATGGAAAGGATCTTAGGCCTTTGTTATGTGAAACCACTTTTGGCCTAAATGACCCACCAGATGAGCGAGTGAATCCCTTGTTCCAGACTTTTGAGCTTCTCATGTACTCATTCTTTCTTGATACCTTGCTAGCTTAACCTTGTTTAATGAAACACCCTGATATTAGCCCTGGTCTATCCTTGAACATGTGAACCTTGATTGAGGCCAAAGGCCTAAGTTGAGGGTGGCTGCAGTTGGTGGCCCTGGTTTGAGGCATAGATATTGTGTACTTCACCTGAGGCTAAAAACTTAAGTGGAGGGTTGCCATTATTGTTGTAAAGTAATAATAATAAGGTGGTTAGTTGGGAAATAAATAAAGAAATGAAAAAGCATGAACCGAGTGAAGAAAAAGAAAAGTGCCTTGAGTTGAGAAAAAAATAGTAAAAATGAGTTTGAAACTGAGGTACAGCTGAAAAAGAAAAAGAAAGCACTCGATAAAATTTAAAATAGGAGAATAAGGATAGACATTGGACTATGCAGAGGTTGAAGGTGTTCCCGGCAGGCGTGAGTATCCTTTTTCCATTTACTAATCGACGCGTGTTTCTTCCTGCTCAGCTTCCTATTCGCAAGACCTTTTCATTGTGATCGAGTAAAATACCTATTCTTAGTTGTAGGTCCTGTAACATTGTGATTCCATTTCTTTGATTTCAGCCTTATGCTCACATGGTTTATTGTGGGGTTTCTTAACTTTCATTCGTCCTAGTTGTTAACCTCTTTGAAAATGTCTTCGGTCAGGATAGGAAGTCTGCCATGATATTTTCCTTTCCATTGAGGTGGTTTACCTGGAATTTGTAAGGTGAGAACCATTGTTCCCATTGAAGGATCTAAGGATTAGGAATGATCTTCAGATTTAACTGGATCATCTTCCGAAAGGCTTTGATGTCCATCTCAAAAAGAAATTCTTTATGGATCACAAAGAAGTTGAACTTCTTAATGCCATTTTTAACGGTAAGAATTCCCTTGAAGGTGGAATGATATTGCTGTTCTCCATCCTTGAATCTCCCACTGGCGTAACCGCATATTTTGTGATTGCCATCTTTTTCTTCCAGGAGGATAACACTCTAATATTCAGTGCTCGCATTCGTCTGTAAGATCTTCAAGCCATCTGAGGGAACGTTGAGGCTCTCAACCTCCTTGTTTATGTTCTTGGTATGGCATACTACATCATCCTAGTCCTTTCCCCAGACTGGAGCATTCTTCTTTAGCTTCTTACTGAGTGTAGTAATATACGTTGAGACATTAGGAATAAAGTCTCGGACGTAATTAATCACACCTAGAAACTATTGGACTTGCTTGATCGTCATGTTGGTATCAGGAAATTTGAGCAATTCCTGGCAGATATGTGGCCCTAGGTAGTATGCTCCATGAGAAAAATTCATTCCTAAGAAGTCTATCTCATCCATTATATAAATATCTTCTTTACGGAGAGCATAATTCCATACTTTCTCACTAATTCATGGAATTGGCGGAGAAGGGCATAGTGTTCTTTGGCAATATCACTGAATAGTAGGATATTATCGATATAGACTAGTGATGTATGGAGGACGGGCTAGAAGATTCAGATCAGAGCCTTTTGGAAATGTGAGGGTGCTGGTTTTTGCCCAAACGGCATGACCTTCCACTGATAATGGTGGTTGGGTATGCAAAAGCTGGTCTTGGGCTTATCCTCAGGGCATATGCCCAGTTGCTAGAAGTTGGACATTAGATCAAACTTGGAGAAGTAGGTGGCTTTGGCTAGTTATGAGAATAAGGTCAGCTTGTTCGGGATTGGGAACTTATCATCCAGTAGGAAGTGGTTGAGAGGCTGATAGTTGTCAACTAGTCTGATCTTTCCTCTCATCTATTCGGCTCCCTTGTTGACATAGAATGCCTCACAAGCCCACTGTGAATTAGATGGTTCTATCAGACTAGATACCATTAATTCCTCGCATTCCTTCTTGGCAAGTTGGAGATGTTCCGGGTTCATGCCTAAGTGACTTGCCTTTGTTGGATTGATGTTCCCATTCTTCTTGAACGGGATTCTAATGAAGAATTCTTCATTCAACCACAATGGTTTGGTATGCTTCTCTATAAAATTTTTGTGGGAATCGGCACATGATTCCTCTATGAGCTGACGTTCAAACATCCTTGATCTGCTCTTCCTCTGTGATAGGAAAGAGCCTTGTGACATTTGTGTATGGCTTAAATTTATCCTTAAAAACTATACCTTGTGTGTGGACCATGAGCCAATCATTGAACTACTTGTAGATGTCAAATCCAATGTTAAGGTAAGTCCCTAGGACGACAGATCCAAGTATTCTAGTTCAGAACTATACTCTTGGGAAAAACTCAGTCATGATGGGGTCATTGGTGATTGCTTTAGCAGTCTAGAATCCTTTAGAGGCAGTGTTGAAGTGTTTCGAGTGCAGGATCCACTACTCATTAGGAAGGATGTTGGGATTGAGCATTGATGTTGCTGCTCCTGTGTCCATGAAAGCAATAACCTGGATAGGTTTGGTCCAGCCATTTGGGTATATTGTCAATTGGACATGGGGCATTTTAGCATTAGAGATGATGTTGACTTCGTCGGGTCGAGATGTCATGAGTACGACATCTTCTGGTTGGGTACTATCATCATCTTCTCTATGGCCATCGTCATAATCATTAGCTGCATCTGCTAATAGCTGTGCGGCCCTTTTTCCCTTTCTGTAGTAGGGACAATCTTGTAATAGCCTGGACCCCACACGCACATATATTGTCCGCTTTGCCAGCCATGGGTCGCCCATGCACCAGCGCACGGTACAAATGATACAATTCCTTGGTGGCCTAAGTTCAAGTCCAAGAGGTAGAATTTTAGGTTTAAATTTCATGCAAATAACTCCAAGAAGAGTCCACAAATCAGCCACAACAAAGGTTGCTTTCTGCCCAAGTTTGGAGAGAAGACTAGTCAATCTTTCCAAAATTGTCAATATTCTTTTCCTAGTGTGGTTTTACCTTATTTCCTTATTTATATATAGGTTATTAATGTTTTTTTGTTCTATTTAAGGTATCCTAGTACCATTTAATGCTTTCCTAGAACTACTAGGTCTTTTCCTAGCTAAGGTTACTTTATTTCCTTTCTAGTGTAGGATTTACCTTGTAATTTTCTTTCTAGGTTTTGTATACTCCTTGGGCCTACTTAAGGAGTCTTGGACATCCAACTACCCTATAATACATAGAGGAGTCATTTTTCTTTCATTAAGGACAATTAGATTGATATTAGTATTATTAGAGAGACTTCTATTGAACCCTTGTGACTTGTTCTTTGAGAAATTATCTTTAAATATTTACTAGTTCATAGTTTGAGGTATGAAGTACTTTCTTCTTGTGATATCTTTGATTTCTTTTTGCTATTGTTTAGGAGGTGATTAGTGTATATGCTAATTATTGTCTTTAGTTACTCATAAAGCGGTCAATATCCGAGTCTAACGTTTTGATTCGTTTTCTAAAGTGAAGGCGTTAGATTTCTTTCTTTAATCTTTATGTTGTTACTTGGATCTTGTCAAGGCCTTAGAATATCAATTTCTTGGAAATTCTTGGATCTATCCTTTGAATTTCCCATATCTTTAATTAGTTTGTAACTTTCTTTTATTGTTGTTGCTTCCACATTCTAGTATTCACTCCAACTTAGTATTGTTTCTTACCTCGATCCTATCAGTTGTTGATTGGGTTTACTTGAAAGTCTCATCCATGAAGGGTGTGCTCTAGTTTGGCAAGAAAGGAAAATTAAGCCCAAGGTTTGTAGGTCTTTATAAAGTGTTGAGGAGAGTGGGAAGGTTGCATATGAGTTGGAGTTGCCCATGGAGATGAATATGGTTCATCCGGTCTTCGATGTGTCCATGTTGAGAAAGTGTGTGGGTGACCTAAGCGCTATAGAACCCTTGGATGCTATGGGTGTTATAAGATCATTTGACCTATGAGGATGTCCCGGTGGCGATTTTGGATAGACAAGTGAAGAGGTTGGGAAACAAAGATGTAGCTTCTGTCAAGGTCCTCTTGAGGAATCAAAAAGTTGAAATTGCCATATGGGAAGCCGACATGAGAAAGTGATACCCATATCTCTTCCACTCTACGCAAGCCGAAAGTACTAATTTGAGTCGTCTATATGATTTAAAGTCTTATGTTTCAACCCTCATGTCATTTTGCATGCATTCATGTTTATATTAACAAGTTTATGGTAATTTTTGACATTCATGTTGAGATTTGTAAACTGATGTTTACGTGCATTTGTTGCATTCATTTTGGACTCAAATCTTCATGATTACTTCTCTTATGCATATTTCTTTGACATTCGGGGACGAATGTTGCCAAGGGGGAGATATTGTAACGCCCCATAATCGTAAATTCCATGTATCTCAAAATTCCATGCATGATATCAAAAATCCAACTTCATATTCTCAGTAGGGGGCAAAATTGAGTGGGAAATGGGTATAACCCGAATTTTAGAGGACCCGTAGCAAAAAATTATTTTCGCTAATTTTTGAGAAACAGTGTCTGCCCGTGCCCAGGCCGTGACGTGCCTGGGGCACAAAATAGTGCAAATGTATCCTGCACGATGGGTTCGCATCACACCAAGGACGTGGATCAGTGTATGCTTTTCCTAGTTTTTTCTATTCCGGCCAATGGTATTGTGGTCATAGCCCCAAACCCACTTAAGCATAAAATCACTCATTCATAGCTATTTTTCAACTCTATATCACTCAAGACCCTCTCAAAAACCTCTCCAAGACTTAACCAAATATCTCCTTCCGAATTCAAGGATTTCAAGATTAACTTTGAAACTCAAGGATTCACTTCAAGCTCTAAGTTTCCTTCAAGCTCATCTCAAGAAAACCCAAGTTTGAGGTATGTGGGTT
>JAPFFP010045692.1:0-11474 GCA_026153255.1 Solanum medicagineum | reverse complement strand
TCACACCCATGATAACCAACACTTTGTATACCTCATAAATAAATTATTGAGGATCCTCATCCACCTTAGACCCATTGAAATCAGAAGGGTTCATCCACCTTACCCTGGATGCCAGAGTAGGAGCATGAGGGGCTTGGGCCCCTTGGTTGACTTGGTTTTCTATGGCTTGAACTAGCAAGGTGAGAGCATCCCAGAACTCTCCATCTGCCGGTTGTTCTTTAGGAGTGTGGGCTCTTCTTTCTCTTGTGTTAGGCATGATCTAGCATAGCAAAGAACAACCGTTAGGGGCGAGAAACCTTATCTTAACTTCTATAGCACGACATAGAGTAAGAAGAAGGGAAATATTTCCTAAAACATTTCACAGCCTCTTACCCATAGTTGTGGTTACTCTAATTGACGCAGTATGTTGGATTCCAAGAACCATAAAAAACCTAGTGCTCTGATACCCAATTTGTCACGACCCAATCCTAGGGCATAGACGTGACACTACGAATAGGGAACCCGAAGGAACCCCAAACAAGCCTTTTAAAATATCATTACACATTCTTGGTTGTGGAAGTAATAAGAAAACAACAATAGATAGAAATAAGGGAAAACGGGGCTAAGGGAAAACTTTAATACAATAAAAATATAATAAGCCAATAGTATAGCATTTACATGTCATAAGATTCCAACAACACCTCTACTACATAGATAGGAACGTTGGGCCAAGACAATCTCCGAGCTCACCCTCATAGTCATTAGTCTCCAACATAGACAAAGTCAATACATAGCATGAAAATCAAGAGACATATGTCCTCGGAGTTGAGGACTCACCAACTTGCTTTGAGAGAAATTGTACAAGCCATGTAGAGGAGGACGATGAGCTAGTGGAACTCCAGTTCCTACATGGTAACATCATGTAGGCATAGAGTATGCATTAGTATGCTTGAATGTACTAAATATGTAAGATGCAATGCAAAAAGAGATAGGCAACATAGGCAGAATACAATATCATAAGCAATGGATAACATAATAACAATATGTCATGTATGAATGATGCTTGAAATAAAACATGCTTATACAGAACATATTAGGTGTGAAGGAAGAGACCATCATTATAGACAAAGCAAATTTAGTAATTGGAATCTAAGGTTGACCACCCCTTAGAAGTGATTGAGGAATCAACCCCTCAAAATTGGTTAATGGTCATGACCACCCTCTATAGGAAGTGATTGAGGGATCAACTCCTTAATTGGTTGATGGCTTACCACCCCAATCCGAGGCGATTGAGGTATCAATCCCTCAATTGATTGACGGACATAACCACCCTCCGCCGGAAGTGATTGAGGTATTCAATTGGTTGATGGCATACCACCACCATCCATGGTGATTGAGGTATCAACCCCTCAGTTGGTTATGGTCAAATCACAACACTATACATACATATCATGAAATCAACACATATATATCATCTTTCATTATCATAAAGTCACTTAACTCATATCTCAAGCATTAGGCCTTCAACAACTCAAGATACATTAACCGAACATTTTATCAAACACTTGGTGGGTGTACAATACTAGTATAAGATCATTCTAATCAAGAGTGAAATCATGCAAGAAAATTTATTGTAAAACTACCCACCAACACTTAGTAGTACCATCATGCAATATATATCAAAACCCTTCATCAAATCTCAAGATAAATCAAAGATTCATAGCTCAAAACAATCTTAAAAAGTCACACTTTTATGAAACCTTAACATAGTTTATAGTCAACTTATAATAACTAAGATCTATAAGTAAATCAACTTAGAAACATGCAATTTATATCAAAAGAAAACTTGGGCACCATGGGTGAAAGGATCCAATGGTTGAGATCCACATACCTTAACTTTGGAGAATTCCTTGATGAATATTGGAACGGAGACTTGAAGCTTGAATGAAATCCTTAAGATCCGAAATGAGATTTTGTACTTGAATTTTAAGTGAAATATTTGTCTAAGTGTTTGAGAGAGTATTGGGGAATGTCTTGTATGATATGGTGTTGAAATATGGCTACATATAGGTATTTTCACGTATGGGAAGACTTAGTATGAAGACCCAAAAGCCTTGGATCGAAATGAAAAACTAGACAGAAAACACATAGTGGCGCACCCTGGCCGCGTCGCGCCAGTGGCGCACACTGCTCACTGGAAATTGCAACTTTGAAAATTGAAATTATGCTTCGGTCGCTCTAAAATCAGAGTTACACCCATTTCTCACACAATTTTGCCCCCTAATCAAGAATATGAAGTCACATGTTTGATATCATGCACGAATTTTGAGATATATGGAAATTATGATTTTGGACACTTTCGAGGCACATTTTTGGGCACTTTTTAGGTCGTTTCATTGTATTGTTGAGACTGAAATTCTGAGTTTTAATTTTGGAATTTTGGAAGCTTAAGTTGTTGAAAAATTGAGTTTTTGTACCATTTTGAACTTTAAGTGTCGATTCGACAATCTATCAATTCCATTAGCTACGGAACGTCGAATGTAGTTGATAAGAAGTTAAAAAACTGAATTTGTAGTTATAATGAAGTTTTTGGACCTAACATTGTCATTTTAGAGTGAAAATTTGACTTTTTTCAACATTTGGAGTTCAGAAGCTCATATCGAAATTCTGACAGTTCCAATAATTTTGAATGGTGAAACTAATGGTAGAAATGAAGTCATTGTTTAAATTATCGAGGGATGTTTTGGTATTTGAGTTTTAAACTAGTTAAATTGAGTCATATTGGTAATTGTGTTGAGGAGACCTTAGAATCTAATTATGATTATTCCATTGAGTTTGGATCGCCATTTCTAGTATAGATACATGTCGAATTTGTGAAAATTTTATTTTGGATGAATCTCGAGGGTCTATATCGAGTTTTGATGATAGTTGTGTTTTGCTATTAAATATATTTTCTGTTGCAATCGAGTTCCTTCTTCGCGTTCGTGGAAGAATCTTTGAGTTCATGGCGGTATAGTTAGCCTCTTCTTCGCACGTTCGTGGTGTACTATCTGGTGGACTCTCTACTCTTCTCCATGTTCGCAAATTAAACCTCCGTGTTTGTAGAGGCATATGGTTTGTTTCTCTTTGCGTTTGCAGAACCCCATCTGTATATGGGGGGAGTGTATGTTTTCCTGATTAGTCATTAAATATGAGAAACACCAGTTTTACTCCATTTTCAATTATTTCAAGCTTTTGGGGCTATTTTTGACGAAGTTTTTTGGGGAATTCTTTTGGGTAAGTGTTTCTACCATCATTCAATTGTTTTTTCATGACTTTTATCTTGATTTTATCTTGAATTTCATGATTTTGAATGTCAAATATTGGGACTATGATTTGGAAACATTAATTGATGATTTTTTGTCTTTGGAGTATGATGGAATAAAGGAAAATGCCTCTATAAACTGTCTGCGCTTCTTTCATTTGTGAAGTAGCAATTAGTCAATGCAACTTTTGACGCTCCGCATGGGTTATCTGGAAACAGCCGCTTTATGTTTTTAAACATAGGGGTTAGGCTGCGTACATCCGACCCCCCCACCTCGCAATGAGACGGAGCCTTTCGAGGCACTGGGGTATGTTGATGATGATGATGATGAACTTGATTTTAGTGGGATTTTTCAACCACAAACTCTTTTTCTAGCGTACATTCATAATTTCAAGTCAATTTCTAGATCCGGGAACTTTGGATTTTTGCCTAATTTGGACTATTTTGCCCCTAAACCTAATTTTTGCCAATATGGGTATCAAAATTTATTTTGGGTGCATAGTATCTATTTTTATTAGCGAGTGATCGATTCAATGATCGTTTGAAGGCTTGATTTGATTGAAAGCTTATCCGAGTGCGATTTCGGCATTGAGGTAGATTTGGCTAACCTTTTTGGGGCTGGACTTAAGTTATTAGATATGGTCATGTGATAATTTTTAAGAGTTAGAGTGAATCATGAGTAATTGGATTGATATGATAGACTTGTGATAGAAATGTGATACCAGTTATATTGAACTTTGAGTAAGTGGTGATTCTATTGATAAATTGAGATAACATCTCGAAAATTGAGATATTTTAGGTATCATTGTGATAATATGAGTTTTTTGATAGCATTTGGATAGTTTTGTGGAATATTGATGATAATTGTGATACATTCGAAATATATGAGCATATTTTGGGACTTGAGGAGTCCGATTTCATTGACTTTCTGATTATTGACGTTGTGATGGTGTTGTGGTACTCGTTGATGCACCAAGAATGGCTTTATTGACGTTGTGATGGCATTATTGTACTAATTGATGCACCTAGCATCACCTTATTGATGTTGTGGATATTTTACATGGCTATTATGGAATCTGTACCACCCCTTGACTATGCTGCAGTAGTAAGATTGAGATACTGTACCACCTTTATGAATGATGTCGCCCAAGCTACACCTTATTTTTTAGGCTAAAGAGGTCGTTTTCAAGATATATAACATAACCAAGGTTAGAGTCTATCCCACAAGGAATATGGTAGATATAGAAGAATTCAAGACAATTAAGGATGATTGACCAGCATATCTCCCCAAAGGGGGAGGGGGGTTTGTAACAACCATGAAAAGTGTTAAATCACTATGAAGAGTAACTAGGGTATTGTGTTCCCTAAGTTTTCCTAACTCAGTACTACCAGATCATTGAATTCTTTTCCAATGTGTAGCACGCAGAACGGTAAGTTAAGTTCACCAAACCCTTTCGCCCAGGTGAGAGGTGAATTTCACTATGTGATTTGGTCGATCCTCGCAGTGTGACATTACTAATCCTTACTTATTGTTCCAGTACAACCTCCCTTTGGGCCAGGTTTGTTCATTAGACTAGAAACATCAATCGGATTCTATTAATCAATCTCTTTTCCTATTCATTAATACCTTGATCAACTCAATAACATTAAGCGAGTTCTAATGTTGGCCGCTTTTAAAAAACATTCAAATTGAAGAGAAATAATTAATACACTCATTCACACTTTTCAAGAATTGCGACTTATCCGATTTGACCTTGTTAGTTCTTCATGGTTCCCATAACCCTAGTTGTGGATTTATGTCACGACCCAAGCCTAGGGCCTAGACGTGATACAACGAATGGGGAACTCGAAGGGACCCCAACCAAGCCTCTTAGCGTATCATTACATATCCTTGATCGTGGAAGCAATAGAACAACAATAAGAGATAGTAAAAAGGGAATACGGGGCTAAGGGACAACCTTGATATCATAGAAATATAACAAGCTACTAGTATTAGCATTAATACATCATAAGGTTCCAAGAACACCTCTAATACATAGATAGAAGTGGGGGCCAAGATAATATCCGGGATCACCCTCATAGCCATAAGTTTCCAACATAAGAAGAGTCAATACATAGCATAAATCAAGAGAAGTATGTCCTCAGAGTTGAGGACTCACCAACTTGCTTTGAGAGAAATCGTACTAGCCATGTGGAGGAGGAGGAGGATCAAGTGGAGCTCCGGTTCCTACATGGTAACATAATGTTGGCATAGTGTATGCGTTAGTATATTTGAATGTACTAAGTATGTACGATACAATGCAACAAGAGATACATAATATAGGCAAAATGCAATATCATAAGCAATGAATAGCACGATAACAATATGAAACGTATGAATGATGCTTGAAGTAAAATATGCTTATGTAGAACATATTACACGTGTAGAGAGAGACTAACATCATAGACCAAGCAACTTAGTAATTGGAATCAAAGGTATGCCACCCACTTGGTAGGTGGTTGAGGTATGTACCCTCATCTTTGGTAGTACGGGATTGCCACCACCCGACAAGGTGGATCAGGTATATACCCCTCATCTATGGTAGTGCGGGATTGCCACCACCGACAAGGTGGATGAGGGATATACTGCTCATCTATGGTATGGTCACTTGCAACACTATAGCCGGTTTTCATGAAATCAACACAGTCATACATTACTTTCATCATCATAAAGTCGCTTGATTCATAGGCCATGCAATCAATCATCAATAACTCAAGAATCCTAATCCCTACATTTTATCAAACACTTGGTGGGTGTGTAATACTAGTGTAAAATCATGCAATTCAAGAGTGAAATCATGCAAGAAAACTTGAAGTAAATCAACCCACCAATACTTGGTAATACCCTTATGCAGTATATATTGAAACCCTTCATCTAATCTCAAAATAGACACTAGATTCATACCTCAAACATGCTTAAATAGTCACACTTTCATAAACCCCCAACATAGATTATAGTCAAATTTATAATAGAAGACCCATAAGTAAAATCAACTTAGAAACATGAGATTTATGTAAAAAGGAAGCCTGGGCACCTTGGGTGAAAGGATCCAATGGTTAAAACCCACATACCTTAACTTTGGAGAATTCTTTGATGAAGATTGAGATGAGAAATTGAAGCTTGATTGAATTTCTTGAATCCACAAATGAGTTTGGAACCCTTGAATTTTGATTGAAATATTTGTCTAAGTATTTTGGAGAATGTCTTGTATGATATGGTGTTGAAATATGGCTAAGTATAGGTATTCTTACTCATGGAAAGACTTACACCCAATACCCAAAGGCCTTGTACCGAACAAGAAATAATAGGCCAAAAATAACACAGATCCGCGGCATGGCCGTTTTGCGCCGGGGTTTTTTGATACGGTTGCTCTAAAATTGGGGTTAGACCCATTTTCCACTTAATTTTTCCCTCTGATCAAGAATATGAAGCCAGATTTTCGGTACTATGCATGGATTTTGAGATATATGAAAATTACGATTGTGGGCACTTTCGAGGCACATTTTCGAGCACTTTTTGTGGTCGTTTCAATATCTCCCCCTTGGGAACATTCGTCCCCCGAATGTAAAAGAAGTGTACATAAGAAGAGCAATCATGAATAAATTAGCCCCAACAAGAATGCAATAATACTTCAACATCATTTCAAAAATCTCAACATAAGTGTCAAAATCACCATGAACTTGTCAACATAAACATGAATGCATGTATATAACATATAGGGTTGATACATGAGACATGAAATCACATAGAAGACTTAGGATTAGTACCTTAGGATTGAGTAGAATGGATGAGATAGGGATATTGCTTTGGCATGTTCGCTTCGGCCTCCCATGTAGCACTTTTGATTTATCGATTCCTCCAAAGGACCTTAGCGGAAGCCACATCCTTGTTCCTCAAACTCTTTACTTGTCTATCCAAGATCTATACTAAAACCTCTTCATAATTCAATTTGTCTTCAACAACACCTACAACAATCAAAGGGACAATAACATTTGGGTCACCCACACACTTCCTCAACATAGACACATGAAAGACCGGATGAACCAACCCCATTTCACTAGGCAACTCCAACTCATAAGCTACCTTGGAATCATCCTCAACACCCTATGAGGACCCACAAATCTTGGAATAAATTTACCCTTCATACCAAAACGAGCGACACCCTTCATTGGTGAAACCTTCAAATAGACCCAATCACCAACTTTAAATTCGATCTCCCTTCTCCTGACATCGACATAGGACTTTTGATGACTTTTGGCTATTTCAACCTCTCCCTAATCAACATTACCTTCTCCATAGTTTCCATGAACAGATCCAGACCCAACAAAGCCATTTCTCCCACTTCAAATTACCCAACCGGTGATCTACACGCCTACCATAGAGGGCCTCGAAAAGAGACATACCAATACTAGAATGATAGCTATTATCAGAAGCAATTTTGAATGGAAGATGATCATCCAAACTACCCTTAAACTCAAAAATACAAGCTCTAAGCATATCCTAACAAGTTTAGATAGTTCTTTCAGCTTGGCCATCCATTTGAGGGTGAAAGTTGTACTAAGATTTACCTTGCTACCAAGACCTCTTTGGAAGGACCTCCAAAAGTGTGAAGTGAATTGAGCACTACGACCCGATATGGTAGACAAAGGAACCCTATGCAATCTAACTAATTCATTAATGTACAACTTAGCATAATCTTCGGCACCATAAGTGTTCTTAAACAGTAGAAAATGAGCCAACTTTGTCATTTTATCAGCCACTACCCAAATGGAATCAAAACCCTTTCTAGTGTTAGGCAACCCAACCACAAAGTCCATGTTGAATTTCCTCCCACTTCCAAGTAGGAACCTCTATATATTAGGTTACACCACCTAGCTTTTGATGCTCGATTTTGACTTGTTGGCAACTATGACAACCAGATACCAATTGGGCAATGTCTTTCTTCATACCTCCCCATCAAAACACATCCCTCAAATATCTATACATATTAGTAGAACTGGGTGAATAGAATACGAAGCATTAGGATCCTCATCAAGAATCCTCTTCCTCAAGCCATCAACACTAGGTACACACAACCTACCTTGGTACCTAAGGGCACCATATCCCCTTAGGATAAAACCCCCACCTTCCAATCTCTCACCAAAGCCTTCAATTCTATCAAGTAGGGGTCAAGATCTTGCTTTATTTTTATCTCATCAACCAAGGAAGATTTGGAACCATCAACAACCACAATACCACCATTATCAACCTCTTCCAACCTAACCCTCAATATAGCCAACCAATGAACATCTCTATCCACCTCTTTGCCCCCATCATCAACATGAGCTAGGCTACCCATGGACACCCTACTCAAAGACTCGGACACAACATTAGCCTTACTATAATCTTTAAGAAGCTCTAACCACCTTCATTATCTCAAGTTGATATCGTTTTGAGTGAATACATATTGGAGGCTCTTATGATCAGTAAAACACATCAACATGTACCCCATATAAATAATGACGCCAAATTTTCAAAGCAAATACCACGCGACCAGAGATCATGAGTAGGATAATTCTTTTCATGCATCTTGAGTTGTCTAAAAGCATAGGCTATCACCTTACCATTTTGCATCAAAACACAACCCAAACAAATCCGAGAGGCATCACAATACACAACAAACCTTTCCAACCCTTCCGGTAGAGACAAGATAGGAGCAGAGACAAGCTTATCCTTCAACGTTTGGAAACTCCTTTCACACTCATTGGTCCACACAAATTTAGCCTTCTTTTGGGTCAACTTAGTCATAGGAGAAGCAATAGAAGAGAAGCCATTCACAAACCTCCGGGGGGTCAAAGGTCTAGGCAATTCTAATCACATTCGTCCTTTTAGGATCCATCTTAATACTATCCCTCGACACCACATGATCTAGAAAGGTATTCTCTTTCAAACAATATTCACATTTTTCATACTTAGCATACAATTTCTCTTCCCTCAATTTTTGCAAAACTACCCTCAAATGAGTCCCATGCTCCTCCTCACTATGGGAGTAGATCAAAATATGATCAATGCATACCACCATAAACAAATCAAGGTTGGGTTTGAAGACCCTATTCATAAGATCAATGAAGATAGCCGGTGTATTGTCAACCCAAAAGACATAACCACAAATTCATAATGCCCATACCTAGTCCAGAAACCGTCTTAGGAATGTCACACTCCCTCACCTTCACATGATGATACCCGTACGAAGATCAATCATAGAGAAATGGCTAGCCCCTTGAAGTTGGTCAAATAGATTATTTATCCTTGGTAGAGGATACTCATTCTTGATAGTGACTCTATTAAGTTGCCGATAGTTAATGCACATTCTAAGGAACCCATCCTTTATCTTCACAAACAATACCGGTGCACCCCAAGGTAATTGGCTAGGCCTAATAAAACCATTCTCCAACAAAGCCCTCAATTGCTCTTTCCACTCCTCTAATTTTGCCGGAGCCACAGGTAAGGGGGAATAGAAATGGATTCAGTATCGGGAAGAAGGTCTATACTTTTGTCAATTTCCCTTTCAGGAGGAAACCGGGAAGGTCTTTTGGAAAGACATCAAGAAACTCACTAAAAACTACAACCGACTCTATTGGAAGGACTTTGGACTTAACATCTCTAACCCTCATAAGATGATAAATACACTCCTTAGAGATCAACTTTTAAGGTTTAATGCAAGAGATAATCTTACCCTTTATCACCACATCATGACTCACTCACTCAAGGATAGGTTTAATTGGGAATTAGAACTTGACCCTACAGGTCCTAGAATCAATAGAGGCATAATAAGCATGCAACCAATCCATCCAAAGAATAACATCAAAATCCACAATATACAACTCAATAAGATCATAATGCAATATTTTGTGCAAGATGTAAACGGGAAAATTTCTATAGACCTTTCTAGCAACAATAGATGCACCAATTGGAGTAGACACCTCATAAGACTCACACAACAATTCGGTCTCAATATGAAACTTTTTGGCAACAAAAGGAGTAACAAAGGAAAGAGTAGCACTCGGGTCTATCAATGCATATACATCAAAATCAAAGACTTTTAGCATGTCATGACCCAAGTCTAGGGCCTAGATGTGAAACGACACGTAGGGAACCTGAAGTGACCCCAAGCAAGCCCCTTTAACATATCGTTACACATCCTTGGTTGTGGAAGCAAGAAAACAACAAGAGTCAAGCGCTAGTCAAAGCTCATAGTATAATACATAACATGTCCAACAACACCTCTACAAAATAGATAAGAGTGGGGGCTAAGGCAAGCAACCTAGCTCACCCTCATAGTCAATACATACATAAAAGAAAGATAGTCTTAAAACATAGCATGAGATCATAAACATCATCCCCGATATGGAGGACTCACCAAAAACCTTGGGAGAAATCGTACTAGCCACGTGGAGGAGGTGGTGATCAAACAGTGCTCCGATTCCTACATGGAGACATCATGTATGAATAGAGTATGCGTTAGTACATTTGAATGTACTAAGTATGTAGGATGCTATGCAACAAGAGATAGGCATCATAGTCAATATGCATAGTGATAAGCAATAGATAGCATGATAACAATATGGCATGTATGATCAATGCTTAAGTAAAACATGCTTGCATAGAACATAATATATGTGTAAGAAAAGACCATCATATATTGGTGGATCGTCTCACCCTACCACCCATGGTGATTGAGATACCAAACCCATCAATTGGTTGGTGGATTGTCGCACCCTACCACCCTTGGTGATCAAGGTTCAAACCCCCCGACATGGTTATCAAGGTAGAAACCCCTCGACAAGGTTGGTGGATCATTTCACCCTACCATTCTTGGTGATTGAGGTACCAACCCCACCAATTGGTTGATGGATCATCGCACCCTACCACCCTTGGTGACCGAGGTACATACCCCCCCTCGGAATGAGGTATGGTCAAATTCCAACACTATATAGAAGAATATCATACACGTACATTTCTTTCATCATCATATAGTCATTCAACTAATTAGACATGCATTGGACCTTCAATTCCTCAAGAAACCTATAACATTCCGGACCCACACGTGCATATATTGTCCGCTTTGCCAGCCATGGGTCACCCATGCACCAGCGCACGGTTTTGTTTCTC
>JAPFFP010045691.1:0-11475 GCA_026153255.1 Solanum medicagineum | reverse complement strand
ATCATGATGGTGCTTGTGAGATTCCACCTACAGGGAAGCCAATTTCCAACCCAAGGGTACCTGTCCTAAATCACTAGTCATAGCAATACTAGATATGCCTGAATAAACTAACACACTCTACCCAGAACCTAGAAGTCAACTGTATAAAGCGAAGATAGACACAAGCATACACTATATATACACACACATAAGAATAAGATATTTGACCAGGAATGCTGCTACATATACAAACTACTACACTGGACAAGGCCAATGTCTGAATACAAAAGACGGTCATCAAAAGGAAAGGAGATTGTCGAGTGTCTAGAGATGCTTGTGCTCACCAATGTAGCTTGAAAGGCTCATGAACTCCCAACTCAGCAAATCGTGGCTAGTACCTGGACCTACACCATGGGAAGATGCAGAAATGTAGGGGTACGTACTGATAACAGGCACCCAGTAGGCATCATCATCCGACTGAGTGAAATACAGTAAATCTAGAAGGCTCAAATATAAAGAACTACAACAAGTCTAGCAAATCGGAACTCAAATCTAGGAAATAACATGTCTTGAGAATTCGCAAATACTCAACTGAATCAACCCAAGTGATGAATAATGATACCGACTGACAAATACTGAGCAGGCCCATACCACAACTTTCACCAACTGAGACATACCATTATACGTGGGTGCAAAGTCCTAACATCTATGCTTGTAAGCTAATTGGGGCACTATAAGCCCAGAAGCTACACCACTGCACAATCTACTTAATCGAATCACAATAGAACCCAATACTCAATATCACATGATCAACTGGCCAGTTGTGCATGGGTGTAAGGCCCCAGTGTCTAAGCCTAAATGCCCCTTGAGCCCCCATAATCCTAGAGGGTACACCCATGCACAATTAGGGTATGTATAGGTATATGGATCCATGGATAATTGGCTGGGTCCCCAACCCAAAGCATCTCTATCAACTGGGTTCCTGACCTAAAGAACAATACATCAACAAGGTCCTCAACCCCAAAGTATCATATTCTATCAAGCCGTGACAACCAATTCTGTATCAAAACGTGACACCTGATCCATGTACGTATATATATATATACATATATGTAAACGGTGGGATGAACCCCAACGGGAGAAAGAATCCCCTAACATAATTGATAGGATCCCAGACCCAAAATATCAATTAATGGGACCCAACCCCTAAAATGTCATCAATGAGGTCCCAAACCTAAATTATCAATCAATGGGGGCCTAAGATCAAATACAGTCAATAGAGTCTCCCACCTAGAATATCAACAGTCACCCTAACCTCAGAATCGGCATCCTTCACTCAGCAACCAAGTTGTGGCCACTGGAGACTTGGACCACGAGGTGCATCACTCGGGTCTTAGACACTTGGATGTGGCGGCCAGATCATGTAGCATGGGGGCATCATCTAGGGTTCGAGATACAAATAAATCAGCCCCATCTCTAGTCTATCTAGATCTAGATCTGCAATATTGTCTCTCGAGATAAGAACCATACAACCTAGTCAATCATAAATATCTCATCCCTGAGATCATAATGATAACCCTAGCGTTAGGTAAGAAGAGAAGAACCAATGAACAAGGATTAACAACATTATACCATAATGTATATGCCATAGATCAGTGTAGAGTCATGCCCAATGAGACCAAGTTCGTCACCGTCCAGCCAACCATAGGAATTTGGAGAAAAGAATGGGAAACTACAGTCCTATCACAAGTATCTGAATAATCAAGCCTAACAAAGTCATATTTATACCAGAATCTAGCCACAACGCAACATCTAATCACCAAATAGTCTCCCAGCCTGCATAATGCAATAATATCAAACAACAGGCTCACACAGATAAGAGTTAAGTCAGAATACATACCTATCCCATGGTATTAGCCCATATTCAACCCTTATCAATCCTTTTATCGTGTAAAACAACTCATAGGGTTGCGTCGATGTAACCCAAGCTAAGGCCCAAGAGGCTAGAAAATCAGAGAGGAAGGCTACCCAGAATCATATTGTAGCCCAGTTGCTACAAAGGATATCGCCTAAGGCAACCATGTGTTGTCCCACTAATAATATGCGCCTCACTAAACAGGGTGCCAGTCCGCAGCACTAATCCACATAGATAGTGTCTCATTATAGATAGCCCAGGAAGCCCATAGGATATAGCCCACATCTCGCTAACTAGGTCACACTCCTGTCTCTAACCTGCCAATGGCCTAAACACCCCTTGTATCACAGGTTACAAGGCTCCCTTAGGAGTGCAACTATAATTGTTCCCAGAACATGGCACGTTTCTCCAATCACTAGCTAGTAGAACAAGTACATGACAGATAACAAGAGTATACTAGATTATATAGGTAATAGGGCAACAAAAAGGTTCTTTTCTTCATCAGAATAATAGGGACATTACGAAGACAACATCTAACTCTGTACTAACAAATGATGACTCAAGCATCGTGTTTAATCAGGCGATTCTACCACAATCTAGGTAGCTACAAGTACTCAGACAAATATTGATAGCCACCCCACATACAATCAAGTATCAAGCTCAGTGTACATACCTGTCACACGTTTTCAGCACAAACTAGCACTTTTCAGGCCCTATCATAGTCAAGCAGTGTCAGAACTCAGCAAATATAGCAGTTACAGCTAACACAACCCTCAATACAACAATTGTCATTCCATAACATCATATATAACATATATAGATCACAACAAGCTATATACAACACAACAGATCACAACCAGCTATATACAACACATATTCCATAACTCAATCCATAAATAGCACATTTCTTCACATTCCGACTCCAATACGCCTACATTTCAACTAAGTCTAGGGTGTAGGAAAGCATATCCTACCTAGTAGCCAATGCCTTACGTCCTTAGATAATTTAGCCAAGCTCTTCCCCTCTTAATCACTTTCCAACGCAGCTCCACTAACAAAATACAATTCACAAGGTTAACATGGTCATAAAAGTTGTAACATGTTGAAAAACGGGTGAAGTTACATCAATTACGACTAAAATGAGGAAAAATAAGGCCCACGCCCAAAATATCAAACCAACTCCCGTAAAATGATTCATACATCACCTCGATTCCATAGCTAGAAATTTAGCCCAAAATAGATCCCAGAAGACAAAGAAAAGACTCAAAGACAAAGTTGCATTTCTTATCAAAAAACATTTCTTACATAAATTGTTGGTCAAATTTCAAAAAAATATAATCACATTAACAAGATCCAAGTATATCACAATGTTCCTCTCAGAAAACAGAATAATTTAGATATAAAATTCACTTAATTCCATTGAGAAATGATCGAGATATCGCAATGTAAAATTTTCACTCATTTTGATATACAACCAGAAAAAAGAGATTTTACCATGAAATGCACACCGAAATTAGAATCTGACACTCCCACAGCATTCCTCAGAAAAATTCTTACAACATAGCCTTTTTAATCACTCAAATCGGATGAAGAATAAGCTCAGAATTGTGATGCGAAGTTGCTCGTATATATGTATACACTTCTCTGGATCGAGAAGTTGCTTGTATGTATGTATATACTTCTCTAGAAACAAGGAAAATATATATAGGACTATGTCCCTTACACGTTTAAGCCTCAGCCTGTGTCACATGATAGTGTCAGGGCTGGCAACGTTGCCCCTTCAATTCAACCACCATCCAATCCCTTTTTTTGTCGTTTCAAGTTAGTCTAGACTCCAATTTTTGTAAATGAATTATGCAACCATATGAATTTTGATGTTCCGGATCTAACTGTGTAGTCAAAATTTCCAACGGAGCTTTCCATGATTAAGTAAGGGTCCCACTTCTTTATTTTCCACTTTTAAATAAAAGCCTTCGGGGGTCAAATTGCATTCGAAAGTCCGTGGTATAAAAGGAAGGGTCATCTTAGACCAAAATCAACGTTACGGGCTAACCACGTTATCTAAATTCTCATCCAGCGCACGTTCCCTGAGGGTGTTGACTAATGAAACTATTAACCAGATCCAGTGGCTAAATTATAAGCCATGATATAATTGTATCAGACATGCTCCTTGCCTTGTTCGACTATTCCGGAGCTTATAAGATCATCAGAATTTCGCTCTAAGACCGCTTACTAGGGCTTTACCTAATAACTCATTTAATAGGTATAACTTCCCGATTAACTCAAAAATCCTCATAAGTCCTAAATAACTCAACCAATTACCATCCCAACAGTCCCAACAAATCACCAATGGCCCGAGATTATCATACAAAAGCTCAAATCAACAAAAAAGTCATAGAATACCAAAATGACCCAGAGGGTCATTACAATATCTCCCATTAATAGGACTTTCATCCACAAAAGTACGAATACAGGTGTAACTGCAGGCTGTGTACGCACCTTAAGTACATCGGCCATAAGCATATTCTGTATCCCACACTAGTTCTAGTGCCCTCTCCACTATCCAGAAATCCAACCACCCATCTGTATGTAACAACACGTCAGTGCAGCAATTCAATAAGGAATTATCAAGAAGCTACTATTTGCCCCATTTGCTCAATCAGCTAACAAGTCACAAGAAATCAATCGGCTAGGCATACTTTCCCTCAACACATTTTCAAATGTCTAAATAAGCATAGTTGCTCATAACTGTAACCGTTTTCACATATATGACTTTCACTCTGTTCTCGGTCCCCTTATACAAGAAATTCCCACAAATCAACCACAAATGGCTCATAGGTTCACCAAATAACTAGGGACAACAACTAATATACCCACACTCACACTTAGGATTTAAACCCCTTTCCCTTAATACTCTATACACTAGGCTCAACAACTAAAACATTTGTCGTTGTAACAACTAGTCAAGACACCATCCCAATATAATAGATTATCGATGCTACTATTATAAGTAGTTTCATCATGAAAACAGATACGAAGAATTAGACTTGGTGATCACCATGCCACTTACAATGGCCACAATAGGTATAGGTACAACCCCAAAATGTCCTTCACCAAAGCCTCCCTTCGATAATATTAGACAATAATCTAACTCAACTACATCATACTGTCGTACATGTGACTCATCTGGAGTACACCAGCCAAAGGTAGAAAACAAGATATATAGCAAAACAAGTTAGAAGTGGGGCTAATGCAGAGGCAACCAGCCCAACCTGTCTCAAAAACTCAGAGGGCAAATATATCGAGCTAGGCTTGCCCCGTTTTCCAACCGACACGACTTCCTTCCAGGGCGATACCCTCGAAATCAATCTGTCTCAGATCTAAAAATCTACAAATTGGCTTCTGTATTTTGCATAACCCCGAGGGACGACCCTGAGTTATCCTCAGTCTATCCTGAATACCCCAGATCCTGGATAAGGCATGGTATAGTAACTCTGCGCTATATGGCATGGCTTGGTAGGATTAGGCCACCCAACTAGAGTACGTCATCGGCATCCAAATAGTGCCTCAGTTGTCTCGTCATGAGCATGGACACGTATACCCAAGATGCAATCGGTCTAACTTGTGAACTTGTATACATGAATGAATGCCAATCAATGCCCCGATAAGGAACCTCTACCATGTTACTTGAGACATATCAAGTATAGCTAGCGTAACAAGCCAACCTTATTCCTTTACCATAATATAATAAGAAAAAGTCAATCCACCCGTAGGGCAATATTAAAACTGAACCCATCTGACACAAACATGACCTGCATATCACAATCCTGAATAGTCACCATATCTAATTCCCACACTAATAAAAGGTACCTTCCACAACATCGATACCTGACCCAAGATACTAGAAGCTTAGAACTCATATTCAAGTAAGTGATAAGCTAAGCAATGCATCTAACAATGAAAAATCATAACTCAAATGCTAGGCAACACAACACGATGATCAACATTCCCACTCTAAGCATCTAGGAATCCAAACAACACTATCCCAGCCAGCTAACAATTGTAACAAATTGCTAGGGTAGGCTGGCAAGAAGCTCAGCTAATAACGCAACAATATCCCAACCAATAATAGACAACCCAACTAAGTCCTCAGGCATAACATACATCTCGTAATCTAGACACCAACGAATTAGAAGAATCGTATATCAATAGAATCACTACAACAGAATCATATCCATAGAGGCACAAGGTGTAGCTAAGGGTATAACTGATAGCCAACGTCTCGAATACTATCCACACCAGTATCGGACTACCTACTCCAGTAGTCAAGTATGGAAATGATGATATGTATAAATCACAAGGTTTAGGCTTACATTTAGACTCTAACAGGGCATAATCATAATATAGACGACAATTACTCAGAATCCCAATAGGTATAAACAACAACAACAACAACAACAACATTACCCCAATGCCTCAAAGAATCCCACTAGGTATAGCATACTAATTATCACCAGGAAGCCCAACAAGTCAAACCAGTAGTTAAATAATTAGATACAGATATACAGAGAGAACTAGTGCTTAGTATTACCTCAGTAACAACCTCTCTCACCTTTTTAATCTTTATAAAGAATGCTTATAGCCCACATAACCTTTAAACAACATCTAATGTACAAATATTGGTGTTACAGAGTTCCAGTCTCAACAATATCTCCTTTAGTATGATACATAGTCACCACCAATCAAGTAATTGATCACAAAGATTGTCTCTGAGGCTCTCACAATCTTAATGTCAGTAGTCTTCCTATCCAGCAATCCAAACTCATGGGCATCCAGTCTTGGCATGATGGGCTCTAGACGATACTCTCTATATGGGACTGATGATGCAACACTACCCTTACCCAGAGTCTGACCTCTACGTCGCATATTCGTGCAAGGACAAACTACAATAATTCTTAGAAATCAATGGACTA
Source organism: Solanum medicagineum (assembly GCA_026153255.1). Lineage (NCBI taxonomy): Eukaryota > Viridiplantae > Streptophyta > Magnoliopsida > Solanales > Solanaceae > Solanum > Solanum medicagineum. Next base: position 4,608 of record JAPFFP010045691.1, on the reverse strand, counting down.
CTGGCAAGATCACACAACTAGAATCAATAACATAGGAAGTTTCCTAAATATCCCATAGCCTCCTGGAGATAAGTCACGATGTCTTCACATCCATCCACAGGACTCTACCGAACGGTAGGTCTATACAGATAAGACCAATGAACCTTAAGCTCTGATACCACCGTGTCACAACCTAGTGATTGTTGCCCAAGTTACACCTCCTTTTAGAGCATAAAGTGGTCGCTATCAAGAAATAAAATCTAACCAAGGTTAGGGTCGAACCCACAAGTAATATGTACACTCAAGAGAATTCAATGATTGGAATTCGAGTAGTTAACCAACTTACTTCGCCAAATGGGATTTTGTAATAATCAATGGGAAATAAAACTAAACTAACGCAAGAGTGAAATCAATATATGGAGAGAAACTAGGGTATTGTGTTCCCCATGATTCTCTAACTTACTATCACCAGATACCCTAATTCTTTTCTAGTGCACAACATGCAGGATGGTAAGTTAAGTTCACCAAGCTCTTTGGTCCAAGCTGAGAGGTGAATTTCACTATGTGACTACTAACCCTTACCTATTAGTCCCAATACAACCTCCCCTTGGCCCAATTTAGTTGATTAGACGAGAACACATCAATCAAATCCTATTAATTAATCTTTTTTCCTATTCATTACTACCTTGATCTAGTCGATAACACTAGATGGGTTCTAATGTTGGCCATCATCTGATTACACTCAAAACAAAGAGAATTAATTAATACATGCAAGCACACTTTCCATGAATTATGAATTGTCTGCTTTTACCTTGTAAGTTCGTCATGGTTCCCACAATTCTAGTTGTGAACTTAACTACTCATGTTTTACGTAGGTGCAAGAATTATGAATGTGAAGAACAAAAAATAAACACTTACACAATTGAATAAGAACAAGCAAATCTAACTTCAAAGAGAATCACAAGACTAAAGATGAAATTAAAGTAATCTCACTATTCTCTCTCTTTAATTACTGAGTTCTCCGAGTACTATGCGAAAACTTCTGAAAAATAACCTAAAAACAAATTTATAATAAGTACAATACAAGTCAGAAACATAATAGGGTAACTGGCCAGAACACCTCATGAAGGGGATTACAGGCCATATTGTATTCCACAGCCCATAATTGGGGTCTCATACAAAGCTGCTAGAAATTTGGACTTCAAGTCTACTACACCTCTATATGACTCGTAAAGTGGTTTACAACCTGTAAAGGGGTTTCATCTGATGAATATTCAGAATGTCCCAATCTCTTATCCTCAGGGAACGAACCATGGTCTACAATGCATAAATTATTCCACGACCTATGTACATGTTCGTAAAACCAACTTCAGAAAATCAACCCCTCACTGGATTTGTCCACGAAACCACTTCACGACCCGTAGAATTGTCTACGGCCCGTAAAAGGTCTCACATTGCCTCAAAATCAGCAACTTTTATCTTTCTTCCTAAAAGCAAGGCCAAACCTGTAATCCTACAAATATAACACAAAAACATATAAAACCATCTTACATCGCATTGAGAACACAGAAATTTCTAAGTTTTAAGCATCAAAAGTGTTGTATTTTGATAGAACATCAATACCCTCATTGTTGCTTTTCCTCAAGCGATAGACTCAATCAACATACATAATACAGTAACACACAGACCTCAACTCAATGGCATAAGTCACATCAATTCAAACTAAGATATCTACACCACATTTTCAAAATATGAGTAGATAGCCATCTAGCAAACCAATACAGACTAGTGCATGTGATAACATAACTATGACAAGTGAGGCACTATCAACAATCCACAATCAATAAATAAGTCCAATGCTAGCAATGCAATGTAAGTGCCCTCACAGAAAGAAGTCCCATACTTGACACTCAATGATGTTTTTATGTAGAACCTTTGGACTATACAAAATCACTCACTCTCACAACAGATATTCATGCATCATGCCTAATACCATGGGCTTGCCCCTATACTCATGACTAAGACCTTTAACTACTTGGAACATGATCACTTTAAGACTTTCTAGTCTTGTAACGTAGTCTCAGGGGGCTATGGTATGGTTTTTTGGGAACATAGTGACTAAAAGGTCCTCCTTGAAACTATGTTTTTCTACACTTTTACACTACCAACTATGTTATTTTCATATCATTCTCCCTTTCTCCTATTTCAAGCTTTTCTGGGTGCTTTCTTTTAATTTTTTTAGAGCCTTTTTTCCATGCTTTTACACTTCATTTTTATTTTTAGCTCACAACTAAGGCATCACTTCTTTTTCTTACACCCAGTACATGGATTTTCTCCTTTTTCTCTGTATCACTAACTTTCCCCCTCATTTTTGTATTTCACACTTACACCAGCCACCCTCAGCTTAGGCTTTTGGTCTGAGAGGTGCACAATATCCATCCTTAGAATCAGGGTCACTTTAGGTAGCCACCCTCAACTTAGGCTTTTTGCATCATGTCAAGGTGCACAATTTTCAAGGAAACACAAGGACCAATTTCAGGATTTTACAATTAACAAAGCTAGATTAATCAGGTGTTTACATAGAATAGGTACATGTTAGGCTTAACATTAAGAACAAGCGATATATTGCAATTTTGGTTGGCCATTTAGGCTAAGTGGATTATTAAGAACAATGGCCTAAGATCCTTTCCTACTCCAGTTAATCTTGATTCTTATTTAGAGTAATAGGGCAAGTTCTGAATTAATACACAACATATGAATTTAGCAAATTAAGTTCACACTCACATGACACTGACTACATTATCAACAAAAGACTCTCAGATTATGCTTTTTCATCTCAATTTATCCTCACTTATCAAAACAAACATTGTCACACACTTAAACATGCATGGTATTTATCTAGACTACTAATCAGAAACTTTTTGTGGGTATCATTTTCCACACAAAACACAAAACATGCTATATGCCCATAGGTATTAGTACTATATGCTACAAATACTACCTAAACATCCTAAACATGCCAGTTCAACAGAAAGTAAATATTCATGGGGAAAAAGAACACAGGGAAGAAAACCCCAAGATCAAAAATTGGGGTAGTTATTGACCTAAGCTACTAAGACTTCACTGCGGCCCATAACTACCCACACCTCATTGAAAAGGATGTACATTGTCCCAATGCACATAATCAAAGCAAAACAAAACATAAGGGGTCAAAAATCATACTTGGGTGCCTAAGCGCCAGTGTGTGGCTGAGTCTATCCCTCATCCTGTCGGGTACTCTGTCCAGAGGGGCCAAAGACCCTTATCTACTCTACCTCACAAGATCGTCGTATCTCAGCCTCTCGTCTCAACTCCCTTAAGACAAGCTAGAGCTTCTTCTACTTAGTCATCCCTACATGAAATCCTATGACATCAGGATCATTGTCTAGTCGGGGCCTCTTCTCATGGGAAGGCTGAATAGGCTCATTAGGAGCAAAAAGATCTACCAATAGCACCACGGGCATATTATCTGGTAGTACAACTAAATTTGCCAGTACTGCTATCATGTCGACCCGGAGTCACTGGATCTCCATCTGAATGGCCGTCAAGTTTGATGGTTGGGTTGTGCTTAGGCTCTGTTGTACCCTCGCCTCGAAGGCGTCAACATGGGAATCAATGATGGAAAGACGATCTTGAATAGTAGTGACAATGGATGCCTGCATGCGACCCTTCGAGTCTGAAATGGCCTGCCAGACCCATGACCTAATTTGATAAACAAACTTTGTCAACTGCGACTTAGCATGAGATAACCTCTTTGCCATGGACAGTATAGATGCGGTGGACATGTAAACCATACGGGCAGGATTATCCTATGATGTCGTGGCCTGTGGTGCAGGAATAGAAGTAGTGAGCCCCTTCTCCTCATCTGCCTCAGGTTGCGGGGGCCTCTCCGCAGTAGCAACAATAGTGGAAGTAGTAGTCAGTGAACCCTCAGGCGGTGGCGCTGGGGCAAACATCTCAAGCATAAGAGAAGGCTATGCTCATTGGAGTGCCACCACATTCTCTCAGCCTTGATCAAGCTGGGACCCAAGGTATGCTGGGCCTCAATCAGCTAGTCCAAACTCTCCATCCTCGACTATAGACAGAGCTTGTATATTGTAACACCCTACACCTTACAATACTAGTACAATTCAAAGGAAACACGACATGAAGTGGGCAAATTGACGCTAAATTTTAAAAGTGCTTGAATCTAGTGTTAACGGGCTATATGTGCGTCTAACGTTTAAAGGGGTCGAGTGAGTACATGTTTTATGTCGAATTAAGGAGATTACGGCCTTAAATGAAGTAAAATAATTAAGGTGCTTGTAGGACTTAGTAAGCAAGTAGGTGAGTCACCTGCTTGCTTAGCTTAAGTTGTTATTTAAATGGAGACGAGGCTCAACGTCGAATTTGTCTAAGTTCGGTTACGAATAAAGTTGGTATTAAGGGTGTAACTTTGGACCATGTTTTGGCATCATAAATGGGCTACATGTTTAGCCCAAGATGTGTAATAAAAAGGGCCCAAAGACAATACAAAACCCCTTACGAATTGGGCCCAAAACCAAGTGAAGGAAATGTTGGAGAATTTGGCAGCCCAAGTCCATCAACTTG
>JAPFFP010045690.1:0-11475 GCA_026153255.1 Solanum medicagineum | reverse complement strand
TGTGTATAGATATTTGCTGTATGTTGGGGTTGCTGTTTGCAGGTTTGGTTAGTCAGTAAAACAGAGGAAACTCTGCCAAAGTTTCGGTAGATTCCTTAGCTATTATAGTTGGAAATCCGATTTAGTGTTTGTCTAGGTGCCCAATCGGCACTAATCACGATCCTTGGGTTGGGTCGTGACAAGAGTTAAAGGAGTTGAAGGAACAGCTGAAGGACTTGTTGGAAAAAGGATTCATAAGGCCAAGTGTCTCTCCATGGGGTGCTCCGGTCTTGTTTATACGAAAGAAGGATAGTTCTTTGAGGATGTATATCGACTATCCTCAACTGCATAAGGTGACAATTAAGAATAAGTATCCCCTTCCAAGAATCGATGACTTGTTTGACCAACTTCAGGGTGCCACTAGTTTCTCTAAGATAGACCTTAGGTCAGGCTATCACCAGTTGAAAGTGAGAGAATGTGACATCCCGAAGATGGCTTTTCAAACCCGATATGGTCATTTTGAGTTTTTGGTGATGTCATTTGGGTTGACAAATGCACCTGCAGCCTTTATGGACTTAATGAATATAGCATTCATGCAGTATCTTGACACGTTTTTTATTGTGTTCATCAACGATATTTTGGTGTATTTTAGGAATGGGGAGGAGCATGCCAATCACCTCAGAATTGCTTTGCATATGCTGCGAGATCATGACTTGTATGCAAAGTTTTCTAAGTGTGAATTTTGGCTCAACTCCATGGCCTTTTTAGGTCATGTAGTTTCTGGGGATGGAAATCAAGTGGATACTCAAAAGATTGAGGCGGTTAAGAATTGGCCAAGACCAACCTCACCGACAGAGATAAGAAGTTTTTTGGGGTTGGCTGGTTACCATCGAAGGTTCGTTGAAGGATTTTCTTCCATAGTCGCACCATTGACTAGACTAACTCAGAAGAAGGTCAAGTTTCAATGGTCCAACGAGCGTGAGAAAAGTTTTCAGGAGTTAAAGACGAGGTTGACTACTGCACCGGTGTTGACCTTATCCGATGGGACTGATGAATTTGTTATCTACTGCGATGTCTCAAGAGTGGGATTGGGATGTGTGTTAATGCAAAAAGGGAATTTGTTGCCTATGCTTCTAGACAGCTCAAAGTGCATGAGAAGAACAACCTCGCTCATGACTTAGAGTTGGCAACAGTAGTGTTCGCTCTCAAGATCTAGCGCCACTACTTGTATGGAGTGCATCTTGATGTGCTCACAAACCACAAAAGTCTACAATACATCTTCACCCAGAAGGAGCTTAACTTGAGGCAAAGAAGATGGCTTGAGTTGATCAAGGACTAAGATATGAGCATTTTCTACCATCCAGGTAAGGCTAATGTGGTTGTCGATGCTCTTAGCAGGATGTCCATAGGAAGCATTGCCCATGTGGAGGAAGAAAGGAAAGAGTTGGTCAAAGAGGTGCATAGACTAGCTAGATTGGGAGTACAACTTGAAGAGAATAATGAGGGAGGGTTTAATGTCCAAAATGGGTCTGCTCCATCTTTAGTGTCAGAGGTGAAGGAAAAGAAAGACCGAGATCATGGTCTATTGCAGTTGAAAGAAGACGTGCATAAGCAGAAGGTTATGGCTTTCGCCAAAAAGGGAGATGGGGTATTGAGGTATCACGGCAGATTGTGTGTTCCTGACGTTGACAATGTTCGAGAGAGAATCATCGAGAAAGCACATAACTCCAGGTTTTCTATCCATCTTGGCTCCACCAAGATATATCATGACTTGAGAGAAGTCTATTAGTGGAATAGGATGAAAAGGGATATTGTGGAATTTGTTGCGAAGTGTCCCAGTTGTCAGCAGGTCAAGGTTGAGCATCAAAGACCGAGTGGTTTGGATCAGAACATCGAAATTCCAAAATGGAAGTGGAAAATGATCAATATGGACTTTATTATCAGCTTACAAGGCCTCGAAAGCAACATGACTCGATTTGGGTAATAGTGGACCAAATGACTAAGTCTGCTCACTTCTTGGCGATCAACACAACTAGCACTGCAGGGGAATATGCCAAGTTGTATATTTCTAAGATTTTGAGGTTGCATAGAGTTTCGTTGTCCATCATCTCGAATAGAGGAGCTCAATTGACCTCTAAGTTTGGGAGGTCTTTCTAGAAGGGATTGGGTACTAGGGTGAATCTAAGTACAGCCTTCCACCTTCAGACAGATGGCCAGGCGGAGTGTACTATTCAGATGTTGGAAGATATGTTGAGAGTATGCGCTATTGATTCTAGAGGTAATTGGGATGACCATTTGCCTTTAATAGAGTTTGCTTACAACAACAACTTTCATTCGAGTATTCAGATGGACCCATATGAGGCACTCTATGGGAGGAGGTGTAGATCATCGATTGGATAGTTTGAGGTAGGAGAAAAAGAGTTGATCGGACCAGACTTGCTCCACCAAGCAGTAGCGAAAGTGAAGGTCATTCGTGAGAGGTTGAGGACTGCACAGAGTCGACAGAAATCTTATACGGATGTCCGAAGAAGAGACTTAGAGTTTGAGATCAATGATTGGGTATATTTGAAAGTGTCTCCCATGAAGGGAGTGATGAGGTTTGGGAAGAAAGGAAAGCTAAGTCCAAGATACATTGGTCCTTACCGAGTCATTAAGAGAGTGGGCTAAGTTGCGTATGAATTGGAGCTACCTTCAGAATTAGCGACTATCCACCTGGTTTTTCACGTTTCTATGCTTAAGAAATGTTTGTGAGATCCACGGTTAGTAGTACCTGTCGAGAGCATTGAGGTAAAAGATAGTCTGAGTTATGAGGAGATTCCTGTCCAAATCCTTGATCGCCAGGTACGAAGGTTGAGAAACAAAGAGATTGCGTTTGTTAAGGTATTGTGGAGGAATCAATTCATAGAAGAAGCTACTTGGGAGGTGGAGGAGGACGTGAAGGCCAGATACCCCCACTTATTCTAGTCTACGGATGACGAGAGAATTGATGGTAATAGTTTCTTCTATATTCCTATTCATTGAGATTTTCTTTCATTCATAGATATGGTAGAGTTCTAGAGTTCAAGTAAGGATTGGCATGACTTGTTAATGTGATGTGATTATTATAATTCCTGCATTTGATTGATTTAAATGAGTCAGTCGAGGGGTAATTAATTGTTAGAGTCCACGAGAGGATTCGTGTCTTAACCTATATTCTCTTCATTCGAGGACTAATGATCCCAAGGGAGAGATAATGCAACGACCTTAAAACTTTGCCTACTTGAAATAGTGTAAGGAGGATTTTTTTTATAAAAAAGAGGATTGTTAGTGCATTTTTTTAAATTACTTATTTTTATACTCTTATTGTGTCTTCCTTCCATACCCTTAATGCTCCATGTTGCACGAAACTTTATGCTAATGCTCTTGGAGGCACGAAACTTTATGCTAATGCTCTTGGTGGCACGATTTAATATTTTTTTTATGTGCTAATGCTCCTAGTGCATTTTCTTTTTATGCCCTTTTTATCCTTTTTCTCTTAATGCTCATAATTGAAGCATTTGTCCTGACTTTTTGTTGCCTATAAAAGGGAGAGAAATTATGATCAAAATTACATACGAATAGAGAGTAAGAAAACATAGATAGAGAGCATTTTGCTTTAGTTCAACACGAGAAAATAAGAAAGAGAGACAGACAAGAAAACATAAGGAAATATTTTTGACATAAATATTTTGAGAGTGTATTAGCTGAAGGGAGGTGTTTTATTATGTAGAGTTTCAGCAATTTTATTCTTGTAAGTTGCTCCTATTTTCCAAATCGTTTATAATAAGATATTTTTTATAAATGAGTTTATTTTCGTGTACTTTTAAGCACTTTATTATGAGAATATTATTTGTGATGAGTGATGAATTTATCTTGATGTATCAAAGTTAAATCGAAAGACCCTACATGTCACTTTATTTACTTGAGTTAGAGATTTAAAAGAAGTTGTTGATGAGGAAGTTTTATTTATTCTCTTGCTATTATATTAGGATTTTACTACTTGAGATTATATTATGTCTTGAGATTTATGTTCTGTGTGAAAAGAGTTTATATGAAGTTAAGTTGAGGTTAATATGACGAATTGAGAATACTTGAGTCGTTGAATATGAAAACTTGTTACATTATAAACTTGTTTATATAACATGATGAGTAAGGTTAAAAGAGTCCAAATGACCGTTTGAATTGAGTCGAATATGATAAGTTACATCATTATTGAGTTGATTATATTTGAATACTTGTATGTGATTGAATGAATTGATGAATCTTTGAGACGAATTAAGATAACTGTATGAGGTTGGGGATGAGTTGATTGATTAAGTATTGAGGATTGAGGTACATGATGATTTGATCATGTTTAAGTCTTGGGAGGAGTATCGAGAACCGAGCGGGGAGCGAGTATACTTTTACTTTACCCCAGAGAACTACGTTGCCAGCGTAGGATAGTCATACAACATTGTTTTGGTGACTTGTCCCGCAAGTGGACATTTACCATGGATCCAAGAGAGAGTTGATCGTTCTATGCCGTGACATATATATGACGGGCGTGGCAATGATGCCGATTCATTGTACATCACCTAACTTATGGTGGTGGGAGGTATGTCGATTAAGAAAAACTCCTAAGCAACTTCGATTGGGCATGAGATTTATAAACTTAAGTTTACTTCCATTATACATTTATGTATTATGCATGATATGTTTTAACTATTATATACTGAGTTGAGTATGAGTTGAGGGGTCGAGGTGAGTATTCCTGAGCTTATTATTATTATTATTATTATTATTATTATTATTATTATTATTATTATTATTATTATTATATTTGAGTCGTTTAGACTTACCGTACATTCCACATATTGACGTCTTTGGCGCTGCATCATTTCATGATCCAGATACTGGAGATAGAGGACTTCAGCCCGCGCACCGCTGAGATCCAGATCGTACACTTCAGAGTTGGTGAGCTCTCCTTACATTTCGAAGAAGTCCTTTTTACCTTCTGTCTTTTATTGAGTACTATTTTCATTTAAGGTGTCTATGGCCTGTCATGGCACCATCTGGATTGTTGATTAGAGGCTTCATAGATGTTGAGGGAGTGATTTCTTAAAAGTATTGTATAATTTCAAACCTTTTTCTTTTGAAACTGTGAGTGAGTTTTCATTAATAATATTGTATTTATTTGAGTTATTTCCTCCGCTGTTGAGTACGATGTGATGATGAGGCCAAGTGGTTCGCTTGGAGGTTAACAATAAGTCTTCGCGTGCCAACCACGCCAAGGGTACCCTCTCGGGGCGTGACATAAACCAAGGGTGTGTTTGGTATGATGGAAAATGTTTTCGTAATATTATGGGGATGAAGATGAGATGTGGTGGAAGGTGAGAAAGGAGACGCCACTTGTGTATCTTGTTTCCATACTTCCATTAGGGAAGTAATTTTTCTCCAACTTATTTTCTTAGAGAAAATTTTTACCAACAAACATGATAAAACATTTTTTGAAAAATGTTTTCCTCCATACCTAAGTCCTTCATGCTATCTGATATTGAAACGTGAGCAGGAGTTCTCTTCGATATTGTACTTCAGTGCTCAACTCATTGAGATGTTTTCTACTTTAGCCAATAACCAGGCATTTCTGGAGGAGTGGGTAGCTACTCGTACATTCAGGGAGAAGCATCCTGCCCAGGTTTCAGATGCTTTTAACAAAACGAAAACAAAAAGAAGAGCAAGGTGAAGAACAGTCTGGTGTGAGTGCATGGTGTATTTGTTTGTTTGTGAGCCTTTGCCCTTTTGTATTTCTTGTTATTTAGATGTAATTCACTTTTGGAACTTCTTTTCAGGATAAAATAACCAACTTGATGACTGTTCAGGACTACCTGTGTTCCTTCACATCACCGGTGTGGTGCTCGTTTCCTGTTTGCTTTCATTTGATATTGAAAATTCAATAATTATTCACAAATTTCATCCTGTATTCTTTCTAAATAGGGTTTGACTGTTGTTGACGTATCAGCTGCAACATTTCCACAGACACTGGATAGGCTGTACAATTATCTTCTTCCGGGCTAACACCATTCGTCAGAAAACTTTTTCGAATATATGAGTTAAATATAGATATATATCAATTATTGAACATCCTTGGTACAAAAATCACCCACCGATATTCTGAAAGTATGAACACCCTTGACGAAAATACTGACTCCGCGATATTAGCTATTGATCTATTAAATATTGACAAAAACACTTCACTCGGATTACTACTCTTAAAAATAATAATGTGAAAAAACTACATATACACACACCCCCACGATTGTCCGAATCAAGAGAAAAAAAATGATTGGCGATTAATTAATCAACTTTCAGTAGCTATATTAATTTTAGAAAAAGATACTAATGGGAAGGTAGTAAAACAAGCTTCAAGAATTGAAAACACTGTAGAAATCCAAGCACTACGCCACCACGAGGATATAATCTGCCTTCCTCTTGCATGTCTTGTCTGAAAAGAAGTTGTTCTTCCTTAAAATTCCATTCTTGTTCATATGAATTAATCCACTCATCATCTCTGCATTCACATGGAAAAGACACTTCTATCTCTGAATCTGAATCTGAAGCCGAATCTAAAAATTCCTTCATCTTCTTCTTGTCCTAGGTAAATGTTGTTAGGGTTCTTGTTTATGGACATAGATATACGTATTTATACATGAACTTCTTTTCCTAATTCTACATCAACTGCTTTTCCTAATTCTACATCATTTGATATTCGACGTATAAATTTGTTATAACATGAAATTGTATTCCTAATATAATACAAATTTGGGCCGCCTTTTTTTAACGTCGCTACGTAATTCTAGCCAATAAGGGTAATTCACCCATCCACAATAATGCGGTTTATTATCATTTTTACTATTCCAACATATTACGGTTTGAATTCAGACTACTTTTATCATTCTTTTTTTTTATTTATTTCTTATTGTCGTTGTTATTATTATTATTATTTATAGCAGAAACAGTATTTTGAAAAATTAAGTTACTAATTAATCACGCAAGTGCGTGGGCCTACCGGTTAGATTGACATGATTATACATGAATCAATGAAATGAATTTTAATGTTCTTTTTCCAGAATTTAATTGAACAAAAGATGTATTATGAAGGATATTTTAGTCATGTCACAAAGTTTTTATATAAATAATTTAATGAATTTTGATGTTCTTTTTCCAGAATTTAATTGAACAAAAGATGTATTATGAAGGATATTTTAGTCATGTCACAAATTTTTTATATAAATAATAACTAAATTGAAAGAACTATTACAGATTCAAAATAAGAGAGATAAGTGTAATATCGTATACCATAAAAATATATGTAATGTAATCTCACAAGTACAGTCTAGAAAAAATAATTAGTACACAATCTTACTCCTACTTCGTGGAGGAAGGGTGTATATTTTTGAAAGATTCCTCGGTTAAAGCACATCAAATCAAAATAGTTATGAAAAAGTAAATATATCAATAAAGAAAACAAGTCAATTAATACGAAAAGAAAATTAGTACTCCATCTGTCCTATTTTATGGGACACTCTTTCATTTTCGATTTGTCCCTATCCTGCCCCGAGAGGGTAGGTTAGACGTGGCTGGCAATTAGAGACTATTGCTTGTTCACAAGCGAATCACTTGGCCTCATCACATTCATTCAATCAAGTACAAAAGAAACTAGTCAAAGACAATGTCCTAATCAAACCATCAAGTCTAGTTTATGAAGCCTCTATCAAACTATTCAATGGTGCCAATGATAGACCAATGGCAACCTCAAATCAAAATAAGAAATTCTAAAGTCTAACTCTAAAGCTAATGAAATAGATATATGCATCCTCCAAAAACAAGGAGGACTCACCAATCGGCTGAAAAGTGGAGAACATCTTCAACGGAATTCGCCTATTGATGATTTCTAGTATCTGTCTCTGCATTATGAAAAAGATGCAGGCCCAAATGGATATCAGCACGTGAAATGTACGAGTATGTAAAATGGCAGAATACAATAAATATAAGGCACAAGAAAGTATAGAATTAGCAACAACGTTTTAGCAACAACTATATTATTGTTGGCTTATACTAATAAATTGCAACAGCTTGATTTAATTGTTGGTATAACTTTTTATTTTTAGCCACAATATTTTTGTTGTTGTCAAACATTTAAGTGTTGTTGCAATATTTTTATTGATAATGTAATAAGTTTCAAATTAAAAAATCGCAATAATATTTTGCAACAACCATAAATGGCAACAACTGATTTAATTAATTATCATTATTTTATAAATTATTTGATTACAATAATTTTATGTTATTGTTAATGTGATTAGTTTGGCAACAACTTGTGCAAATTGTGACCTAAACTTCACTTAATTTTCTTTTTCAGTTTTTCCCAAAATAAAACGCGGGCTTTTAGTTTCCGCCAAAATAATTTAGCGGAAGTTCTCCAAATGTTTATTTCCCACTAATTTTATTTTTCCCAAAATTAATAGCTAGGTTTTCTTTTTCATTGTTTCAAGATCAACTTCAGAGTGATTGAACATTACTACGCCAACTGGCCCTCTGTAATCAGCATCTATGACTCCTGCTCCAACATCTATAGAATACTTCCATGCCAAACCTGATCGAGGCGCAATACGAGCATAGGTTCCTTGAGGAACAACAATGATGAGATCTGTGTGTATTAGTGCCTTCCCTCTGATCGGCACTTTAGTCTCTGCAACACTGGATAAATCGTAACCAGCAGAAAGAGAAGAGGCTTTGGAAGGCACAACAGCATTTTCAGAGAGCTTCTTGACTTGGAAAAAGGGGATCTCAGGGACATCGCCATTTTAGGGATGGCTCAGTTTCTGTATTTTGGGAGAAGGCTCTTTTATTTCAGGAGAGTAGATTTGATTTTCTGACATTTTTAGAAGCAAGAATGTTGAGGATTTTCTGAGGATGCTCATTTGCATTTGGGTTGAACTAATTCATATCAATTTTATTTGATTTTTCTTGTTTAGTTTGGTTGGTCCTTTTCGATTCGTAGGGAAGGACCTATTAGTTATATTAGCAACACTTAATTAATCTATGTTGTTTGGATTCTTCAAAGATATCAACAAACATATGTTGGATACTTTGTGCATAATTTTGATTTTTGTATGCTCTGTTTCAGTTTGCTTAGTATCTTTTGTGATATATATGAGGATAGTAGTGTGTGTAGTATCCAAGGAATTGTACTTTGTGTGTTAAAAAATATTATGCCCTACCTGCATTGTTTGAGGTAATATATGTGTGTACCTACTGCATTGTGCTAATTGCCTTAGCAACTTCTAATTTATATGATTATAACCTCACAAATCATTCTTTTCACATTGTTTTTAATAAATAAAAATAATTTATTAAGAGGAATACATAGTAAGATTTCTTTTCATATTGTTATGTTTTTCCATGTAATTTTTTTGTTTCATTGTCATATTCAATACACTTTGACTAAAATTTGGCTTGAAGATGCTAATCTTAGATGACAACGAGAGGGTTGGATATGTAAAGGGGTTAATGATCCTGAGTCTATAACTGTTCACTTATACCATATGAAAGTGATGGCTCTTATTGATGCTTACCTTTGTGGAGTTGTTCATGATAAATAAGTGTTTTTATTAATCGGCATTTGTATTTTTAGTTTCTATGGTTCTTGGTACATTCACGTAGTGTATTTTTAGCAAACATGTACATTCTTATAAAGATAATGTGTTGTTTTTTAACTTTTTCAAATTTAGGTATGTTAAAATGAAAATTGTGCATGACATTGCAAAATTGAGTTTGTCATATTTGAATATTTCTTTGCTATTTTCTATTTTTTCTTTGTTTTTACGGATATGAAGAAAATTGTTTATGTCTTGTATGAAAGAAACTCACTGAGCAACAATATCCAGTGTATGACAACAAAATTTTTTTGTTGGGAAATGTCTTATTTATTGTATTAATACAGTCATATCAAAATGTCATAAGTCTAAAGGAAGATTAAAGACTAGATAAAGACCAATCTTGTACAATTCAATTCAATCAAAGTACTATCAAGACCTATTTGGGATGTTTCTTTAACCGACAATCATCACCTATGAGCTGGTGATGATACAACGAAGCGGTGTTGTTGCCCACCCATCTAATACCTTGCCAGGATAGGGGAAGCTCAACAATCCATCAAACCTCTTTAAAGACTTCAGAGGTATGGCCCTATCAATCATCCTTGTTAGCGACATAGTTATTGAGTTTTAGTTGGACCCACTCTTGTCCAATCTCAATCATATTATATATAAAATCCCAAAAATATCTTTTGATCCAAATAGTAATAAATGATTTAAATACTCAAATAAATAGACTGCACTGACTTATTAACTCTGTCCATAAAACCTCTACTATACTAAAGATAGGTACCATAACAAGACCTACGACTGCCTAACTATAAAATAAATAAATTAAACTAACTGACTGAAGTCCCTTGAAAACGATGAGCTCTCACCAATTGCCATTGGGAAACTGTTTTACTGAATGTCTGTTATCATGGGTGACTTAATCTGCATCATAAAAAAATGCAGCACCAAAGGACGTCAGTACGTGAAATGTACGGTATATAAAATGGTCAAATAAAAAATAACGATAGGATGCTTAACTCAAAAACTTAACTCAGAAAATAACTCAGTGACATTATCAATGCAGTATAAGTAAAACATCTTATTTAATGTATATATAAATGCAACTCACTTTGTATCTGAAAATAATATATACTTTAACTTGGAGAGTTTCTCTAATAGACAACCATTACTTTAAGCCCCATGATGATACAACGTTTTTCTCACGTTGCCAAAGTCATCCCATACCTTGTCAGGGCAAGGGACGAAGTGCTAGGGATCCATATAAACTGGGTCATCTCAGTGGCATATAAGGAGTTGTACACTTGGTACAACCTTCCTATCCTGCTGGCTACGTAGTTTACGAGTTCAAGTTATTATTACTCTCACTTGTATTGGTGCTCAATACTACTACCAAAATAACTTTTATAATGCAAATAACTTTAAGAGTAAAATTACTCAAAATACTTTTTAATCTTTTGGGACTTAGCCCAACTTTAGCTTTTCTCAGCTTGTCTCTTTTCCTTGACTGAAAAATGTACCAACATAATGTGTCTCAAAAACGCAATTTTACTACTCAGCTATCTTGTAAATACGAATGCTTTAAATATTTCTAGATCCAACTCAATACTTTGGATATAATAGCTTTTCATGAAATATATAAGGTTCTTACAAATGCAACAATAATCACGTAATCTTGACTTAATAATTTAATTTAGTAGTGGAATTAGCTAGTAAATGTTAGACCCCGTAAGTTAGAACCCGTAAGTCCTTAATCGGTTCAATTTGGTAAAGTTTGGGACCAAATGTAAATTTCTTAGAAAGCATGGTCCTTAAGATTTATTATTAGTGGGGC
>JAPFFP010045689.1:0-11476 GCA_026153255.1 Solanum medicagineum | reverse complement strand
AAATATGTCATCTCATTTAATTATATGCATCCATCCCAATTAAAATATGCTTGATGTTTACGACTTTTTGATACGAAGTAATACATATAATTAAAAGAGCTGACATATTTCTATCCAACACATGTTTATTATTTAATCCAGAATTTATATCTGAAATACTGTTAAAATAAATATTAGATTGCGTACTCTTTTAATGTTAGTTATGACAACTTAAATAAGTTACAAATTATTTTTTATTTTATAAAAATTAAGAAAAATGATTTCCTTGCTATGTAATACTTATTATCACTTTTTAATGGTGTTTAGCGGAAAATGTTAGAAGTTAATTTATTATTTAAAAAATATGATTGAGCACGTAAAAATAAAACTTAAGCTTGTAATATTGGGCTCATTAACGGGCCTTTTCATATCTAGTATATCCATTAAAATGAGCTTTGTTTGTCTCTTCCATCACCCTTGAGCTTCATTTTCATCTTGCGTTGAATTTGTTATACTGTTTTATGCTACTTCATAAATGTTCTTTAATGGTTAGAGAGTAAATTATAAAACAAGCCTAATCTCTTTTCAAATTATTGACAGTTAATTTTCTCCAAAGGTTTCTCTTCTATTTGATATTGGTGCATAGAGGATAAAGTGAGAATACAAAATAAGTCTAGCAGTGGATTGACCTTCGCTTTTGGGTTTGTTTTTTTTGTAAGTTTTATATGGTTGTCTAACCAATCTGCTAAATTACCTTGAAATCAATTAGGGGTAAGATTGAAAAACTGATACACCTAAAATACTAATTTAATCAATATTTTGTCACCATATCATGTTATTTTGATTCTAAATTTTCATTTGTGAATGGACATAAGCTTTTAGTTGTATGGACGTATGAGATTATTTTGTATAATTTTCTTATTTGAGCTTCGATTTGATTAAATTTCAATTTGTAACATTCATAAGTAAAAACTTCATATTTTTTTAACCATAAATAAACAATTTTTTGAGCAATTTGCTTGAGATTAGTTGTTTACTTTACTTCTCGTTTGAGTAATATTTGATGGAAGTTCTGTACTGTGATAATTTAGTAGCCATTATTTGGATTTAATTTAGGATGACCCTCATCTTTTTTAAGTTTCGAGGTTATGATTGTAGCTTGATTCTCACTTATGATTGAGGCTTTGTAATATTTCAGGCATTTTGAAGATTGGACTATGATATAATAAGATGAAATGTTGAAAAAATAATTTCGTTGGATTTTTTGAACACGTATTTTGCAAATAATTTTTCTTTTTAAATTTGCTTACGCAGAAGAATCTACGACTGGGGCACATTTTGGACATGCTTTAGGATGGTTAAAATTTTTCCTTAACCAAAATCCAGCCAAAATTCAAATTTCCTTAAATATGAGCCAAAATAGAGCATCTCTGTGTCGCGGAGTGACTTTTCCTACTGTTTTCTGATTTTAGTTTTTTGGTGGCGGTACTTTGGACTTTTTTCTATGCGTCATTAAATAAATCTGGATGATTTTTTGGATTAATTCTTGTTCTATTAATTACCCAAAACTCCTTAATTCACCCATCCTTTCGTGATTCACCATGTACAAAAACTTTCTCTCTATAATGGGCTTTCCAATCTCCATTGAAGGCATTCAAGCAATTATCCCAAATCCTCCATTAAAGTCAAAGAATTTCTCAAGTTCTCCTAACTTATTGTCCAAGGTATGTGTGTCTTAATGCATGCAATTCATTTCTACGAACTCTTTCAAATTCTTAATATTTCATCTAATTTCAAATATGTATGTTTTTATGGGTCTTCTCAACTCCTACCCAATTTCTTCAATTATGATTTAGATTATGATCATTGATCTATTTTAGTATGAACTTATGTTAATTGCATGAAATTGATGATCTTCTTATGAAGTTTCTAAAAATTCTATGTAGGGTTCATAATCTCATAATGGGTCTTGTTCAATTCTTATCCAATTGCATGAATTATCTTTTAATTAATGGATTCATAATTACTAATAAAGATTATTATAGTTATGTAACGACCCCCAGTTTAGGAGCCTTGAGTGCAGAAACGTTGGCCTAGAAAATGACTTGAAGTATAGTTTATGAGGGCAACTTACAACCCGTAGGTGTACTTATGGCTCGTAGGATTGATCCTTATATATGACACTTCAGAAAGAGGAAAAGTTTCCAAGTGTGGGGTAACTTACGAACCAAGTGACGACTCATGGAATGAATTACAGTCCGTAGGAAGGGTCGTGAGTGAGATTATTAGACATGAAGAAAATTTAGAGTTTGCTCAAAGGTGACCAATGTGTTACCAAATGGCCCATAAATCAGGATACGACCCGTAAGGAGTCTCGTGGAATGAGGCCCAGAAAAGTAAAAAAAATGGCTAAGTATGGAAGGACTCTATGAATCCAACCATGACACCTAGGTGATTACATGACCTACAATAAGTGTTTGTGGTTTCGGATCCAACAAAGTCAGATTTAAGGGATTTCAAATATGTTACTGGATGAGAGGGACCTACAGCCCGTGGATTGACTTACGACCATAAGTGGGGTTTCATACATTGAATCCGACAGTTTTAATGAGGGTCAGTTTTGTCATTTGCATCCTTTCTATTCCTAAACTATGTCGTTTTGGAACGGGAAAGGGATCCTATATCAACCTTTAAGCCCTAATTCCCTCATACAACCCCTCGTTCTTGTAGGTTGAATTCGGCAATTTTAATGAGAGACAGTTTTATCATTTTCGTCCATTTTATTTCTAAACTATATCATTGTGGGAACAAGAAAGGGACCCTATATCAACCTTAAGCCCTATTTCCCTCATTCAATCCCTCATTCTTCACTCTCAAAATTTCTAAGGTAAAAAGCTCTCAAGAACAAGCTAGGACAAAGGCTAAGGTTCCAAGGTTTCTTCTTCAAAGATTCAAGTTAGTTTCCCCTAAGTTTCCCCAAGATATGTGAGTTGGTTTATAGGTATCCTTTCACCCATAAAGATCCTTATTAGGTATTTTACCTTTTCTTTATGTTCCTTAAGATAATATGCATGCTTATGATGATTTCATGATATTTATGTTATTAAATGCTATTCATGATGTCCTAGAATTATTTTACTAAGTATATATGCATGTTTGAACTATTGATGATGACTCCATGATGGGTTTCAATGTTGATAAAGGATGCACATTTTCGATGTTCCTTAAAAAGAGAAATTTCCTTATGACTCATGGGATTTATGTTTATTCCATTTAAAATGCCTTGCCCACCTAGTTTTCAAGTAAAACTTTATGATATATAATGATGATTAGGGCATTAAAGTTATGTTTTAAGTAATGAGTTATCAAAGATATAAGCATGTTGACAATTGGCCTAAAAGCTGTTTTAGAAAGGTCCCCAAGATGAAAGGACAATTCTCACTTGGTGGTTCCTAATGCTCGACCTACTCCTATAATTGCTACTTATGATTATAAGTTGTACTTTAAAGATTCCGTGGGATGACTTAGCACCGAATGTGACATTGTGGTGGGGTTCGGTAAAGGAACCTTAGAAACAATACTTTGTCAAATTAACTATGTGCCACCATAGAAGCCCTTGTAGGCTAGGCTAGTGGATCCACGTAGGTCATTTATGTTATTAAGATGCATGCAAAGTTGACGGAGTTCAAGCCATCAAGTGTTCTCCCCGTGCCAACGTAGGGGGTTATGTTGGATTCTATGTAGTAGCGCACATGGTCTAAAATGTTGGTTAAGGTCTACTCCCGGAAGTTTATGATGCTATGATATGCTTCCATTATGTGTTATTTCTCATGAATTGAATCTTGGTCATATTGAGCCATATTCCTTGTGCATACTTAGGCTCATTTTATGTATCTCTCATTTCTTACATGCTTATATGTTATATTTATGAATGATGACATTATAATTTCATACATGGATTGAATCTGACATACTTAGTACATTCCAACGTACTAAAACATATTTTCCCTGCATAATTTGACCATGTAGCGACAAGCACTCCTCCACCGGCTCGTGGCAGTACTCAGCGTTCAAAAGTAGCTTTTTCGTCTGTGGTGAGCCCTTAGTTCGAGATTCTTCCACTTTTCATTCTATCATGTATTTAGTTTTATTTTGAGATGATGTATTTGTAGCCTCTTTGAGGCGTTTACTTTCTATGTTGTATTATTATGGATTTCTTTCTATTTGATGGAGAGCGACCATTACCGGTGTCGTCTGTCGATGATGTAGTTGGTATGCTTATGGACAAAATGATTGTTAGTTATTTCCACTGCTTTTTTATATTGCTTCGTTGCTAAAATGGCCCATAGTCCCTTCCCTTTAATTCTTTGCCAATTGTTTTCATTAAATGACTATGAATGCTTAAGATGACTTAGGTGAGGTGCCTTCGGTTATTTCATTTATCATGTGATGACTAGGCTCCTAGGTCGGATCGTTACAAACTTGGTATCAGAGCATGAGGTTTTAAATTATTCCTTGAATTTCCATGCATACCTCATAGTATAGAGTCTCATTCAAGGTTGTGAAGTATGCCACTATCTTTAGTGAGAGGCTATGAGACGATTTAGGAAAGTCTTCTCTTCTTTCTTATTCATATCATACCCTAGAGTTGAATAATGTTTTCCGCTAACTCATGATGGACTTTTGCTTGTTTCTAGATGATGCCATCACGAAAAGCTCCCGATCAACAAGGCATTTCAGAACAACAAGTCCCTCTACTCCAACAGGACGATGGAGTGTCTCATGCGGAGTTTCAGGCTACATTTACCCTATTGGCCCAGCATTGGCCAATCAAGCCAACCGAGAGATAGTCGTACCTCCCCAAGTGCCTACCCCAGCCGCCAGAGTATGTGACTTTATGCGGATGAACCTGCCAAAATTTCATGGGTCTAAGACGGATGAAGACCCTATTGAATTTATATAGGAGGCTTACCAGGTAGTTGCGGTGATGGGAATTCTATTGGAAGAGAAATCTGAGTTGGTGGCCTACAAAATTAAAGGAGTCGCTAAGATTTGGTATGAAAAATGGGCTGACGATAGGGGCCAAGAAGCAGGTCTTATCGATTGGGAGGAATTCAAGTGTGCTTTGTTAGACCGATTCTTCCTAATTGAGCTTAGGAGGCAAAGGTCCAAGAGTTTATCAACTTGAAGCAAGGGACCATGAGTGTGAGGGAGTATGCCCTTAAATTTACCAAATTATCAAAGTATACTCCTTTTATGGTTGCGGATCGGGGGGCTCGGATGAGCAAGTTTATTTCCAATGTCTATGATTTGGTCTCCAAGGAATGCAAGATGGCTATGTTGGTCATTGAGATGGACATTTCCTGCTTGATAATGTACGTGGAGGAAATTGAAGAGCAGAATCTTCGTGAAAGGGCAAGGGAGTCCAAGAGGGCTCGAGTTAAAGGTGGGAATTACTCTAACCAAAGGGGTGGTGGTCACAAATTTCAAGGTGGCCAAAATCAAAGTGGAAAGGATCCACCAACTCTCCTCCTCAAACTACAAAGGACAATCGGGTAGCTCCCAAGCCCCAACATCTAAATTGCCCTAAGTGCGGGAGGCCTCATAAAGAAGAATGTCTAGCCGGGTCCAATTCTTGCTTCACTTGTGGGAAGCTTAGCCACCATGCTAAAGGAGAGAAGGCACAAGGCCCCAAGTCCAAAGGGGTCAAGTCCAAGGCACTAAAAGGATCAACCAGTTCTATGCTCTTCATGGTCGCCAAGAGGTTGAAGAAGCTCTGAACGTGGTCACCAGTATGTTAAGCATTTTTTATTATAATGCATATACACTTTTAGATTTGAGAGAAAATTTATCTTTGGTAACCCCATTGCTTTCTTATAAGTTTTAGGCATTCCTCTAAGTCCTCCATGAGTCCTACGAGGTAAGTAACCCCATAGGTGAGTCTATCATAGCCTGAAGAGTCTATAGAAGTTGTTTTGTTTCCATCTTGCACAAAGTGATTCTATATGACTTATTAAGCTTTGCATGGTAGACTTCGATGTGATTCTTAAGATGGATTAGTTTCATGCTTCTTATGCTTCCATTGATTCTAGAACCCGTAGGGTCAAATTTCAATTCCCTAATGTGCCAATTCTTGAATGGGAGGGTAATAACTCTTCATGTAAGGGTCAATTCATTTTCTTCATAAAGGCCCGCAAAATGATCTCCAAGAGGTGCATCTACCATTCAGTAAAGGTCAAAGATGTCTCTTTCAAAGCTCCTTCTCTTGAGTTAGTCCTTGTTGTAAATGAGTTTCCTGGTGTCTTTCCGGATGAGTTACCGGGTGTTTCTCCCAAAAGGAAAATACATTTTGGTATAGACCTCTTAACTGATACTCAGTCCATCTTAATCCATCCTTATTGAATGGATCTCGTAGAGTTGAAGGAGTTAAAAGAGCAATTGAAGGATTTATTCGAGAGGGATTTCATTAGACCTAGCTGGTCTCCATGGGGTTCCCCAGTTTTATTTGTAAGATATGGGTCAATCCACACATGCATTGACTACTGATAACTTGGATAAAGTCACCATCAAGAATAAGTATCCCCTCTCGAGAATAGATAATTTATTTGATCAATTACAAAGGGCTACTCATTTTTTCAAAATTGATTTGAGATCCAGTTATCACCAATTGAGGGTGAGAGAGAGTGACATCCCTAAGATGGCATTTTGGACTAGGTATGGTCACATTGAATTTATGATGATGGCATTTGGCCTCATTACTGCACCAACTGTATTTATGGACATCATAAATAGGGTGTTCAATCCCTACCTCCACAAGTTCGTCGTGTTGTTTATTGATGACATCCTTATCTACTCCCGAGGTGAACAAGAATATATGGAACACTTGAGGGTAGTATTGCAAAACCCTAAGTGTCACGAGCCGGATCTAGGGTCTGGGAGTGACATGGCGAATTGAACCCGAGAGTTTACAAACAAGCCTTAAAGTATCCATATTATATCATCAATTCGGAAACGCATAATGAAGTAGTAAACACATAGTTTTGAGGGACGGGAAAGTAAGACTCACGCTATGGGGATGCTATAGGGATAGGGACTAGGATGATCCACATAGTACATAACACATAGAAACTAAGGGGCGAGGGTAAATATGACTCATTCTATGAGGACAAATCGGGACTTAAGACTTTCCACATTTCCACATCATATCATATCAAACATCATAATATCCATACTCAATAGGTAGCCATAACAATAATCTCCAAGTAGCAAAACATAGCATATATCTGTACAAGAGTCCACATGTTGTCCAACAATTCCTCAGGACGTGGACCAAGACATGTCCCGGGCTCACCCTCATATATTGGCTTGTCCTTAGATGATAGGGGTCACCACAACAACTTCACGAATCTGACTAGCCGTCAAAAGGTCGATGGATATAGTCTCCAGCCCCTACATGGTTAGATCATGTAGTAAAAAAATATGTGTTAGTACGTTTGAATTTAATAAGTATGCGGGCATGCAATGTATATTAACTTATTAAACATGCATTCAGTGTTAGATGACAAGGGAACATATATAGAAAGAAGCATATAAGCAAAAAAGAGTAATATATCAATATGCCATGAAATCCATGATGCATGAAATGCCATAATACTTCCATATAGAGGGGATGTGACCATAATCAACATCTCAAATCTATGGGAGCTATTACATGAATTTGCCTGAAGAAATCCTCCCATCGGGTGAAAGAAGATTACTTGTCAAATGTAATCTGCACCACATCTTACGATCCAGTCATTTCAGTGTGATGGCCACCTTCCTTACGACCCAGTCATTTCAGAAGGATTTCCATATCATATCATAATTGCAACCATACCTTATGACCCGGTTATTTAGGTAAAGGTTACCATATACCTGCTGGCACATAGTTCAAAAGAAAGGAAGAGGACCCTTGGGGATAGCCCTGATGCCTCCAATCTCATTCGGTGCTAAGTCATCACCCCACAAGAATACTTATTTACATAGGCATAAGTTCTTTCAAATCATTTCAATGCATACTTGGGCTCAATAGCCAAACATTCTTCATAATAATGCACACTTGAGCCAAATCATACTTCAATTCACACTTTCATGCACAGGAATAACTCCTTCACTTATAAACAAGATGATGTAAATGTTCAGAGTTTCTAAAAAATCTATATCATAGACATTTATGTGATCACATTCTTATCATGGTCATACTTTTATCAAAATCATATTCATAAACATATATGGGCTTAAGCCACCGCATAATCTTCATCAAACGAATACTCATGTATGCATATTCCATGAATGATATGGGAATAGTATGGACGATAGAGAGTTAAACTTAAATCAGTAATACAATATGAAATTCAAGTAAATCCATAAGTAAAAAAATCCACATTTAAATCACAATTTAGATCAACCATGCTTAAGTCAACCTTTAAAAAGGGACAATGCATATTCAAATCTTCATTATATTCATGTAATTCAACATATTAGGGCTTAAATCACTCAAAAACAATAATTGGACATAGCCCAATCTCAATTAAATCAAATAAACAATAATCTAAAAGATCCATATTTAAAGTAAGCTCAATTTCATAAAATCAAGTGTACAAGAGTTTGAGGTCTTCATGGTTGAAAGGGACCATGAATCAATCCCACATACCTTAGTTAATAAGAAGAATCAAGAAGAAATTAAGTGAAGAAGAAGACCCTTCCTTATGCTTCAAGCCAATCCTTCAAAGCTCACTTGAGAGGAGCTCTTTTGTTGATAGTTTGAATATTCTAAGTGTATGAACTTAATTTGAATGAGAATAGAAGAGTACAGGTATTTTGAGAGGCTTAGGATAGGTTAGAAGGTCATAAACAACCCTTAGGAATAACCAAAATTACAAGAAATCCATTAATGAAACAAGTGTCAAAAAGTTGCCAGGGGTCCCATAATGAAGCACCACGAGCCGTATAGGGGTCACACGGATTGTGTGGCCATCTGTGTGGCTTCACTTAGACAAATTCCTCACTGATGAAATTCCAAAACAGTGATTCCATACTTAGAAAATTTCCAGACCAACACCCATACAGGACACCAAACGACTCGTGTAGGGTTCATGTGTGAAGTGCCTTGGCCAATATATGATTTTCAAGGCCAAGGCTCCTCTCACGAGCCACCATACGACCAGTGAAGTGTCACACGAGCCGTGTGTGGTTCAAGTTATGAATGCCTTCGTCTTCATCTCCAACTTAAGGCCAACACTCTAACACAAGGCCAAGGGCCATCTCAAGGCTCCTCCACATGTTGAGCCTTAATTTTTTTTATCAAGGTTAAACAAAGCACAACTTATAAACTATAAAAGAAAAATTATTGTACAGAGTCGCCACCTAATTTTAAGGGAAAAAAGGAAACCTATTGATTATTGACACGTATGACTCATGTTTTAATTAATCTACAAAAACCAATTTAGATTCTAGGTAAGGGTTTAAATTATTCCAAATGAAAGTTATGAGACATCCTTTAGAATCCACAAATATGGTACCCGACTAGAATTAATTTATCAAAAGAGGAGATAAAATAATATTTGTGAAAATAACAAAATTATTTCAACATAGATCTACACAGTATGTATCGAGTGTGTGAATAAAATATATTGCCGAAAACATGTTTATGAAAATGTGTAAAAAAAAAGATATAATGTTTATATAAAAATAGACATAAAAATAAAAGTATTTATATGCAATACTATTATAATAACACAAAGTATAAACAAAATAAAATAAAGCAATAATACATATAACGGCCTAGCATTTGCCTAACGCCAACAATGTACATAAAGTGCCTCGTGTACCTGTAAAAAATATACTTGATAAAAGTGTTAGAAATGAAATAACAACTAAAATAAAATCCGTCTTATATACATGAAAGACCTTGGAAGTCGATGGTAATTTCTTCATCAGCCAAGTATAGTAAACAAAGTTATTAAATAATGATAAAGCACTGATTATGCTAATTAATAAAGTAAAAGAAACAATAATTATACCAAATCGATAAAATAAATAAACAACAATCATATCAATCAATAAAGTAAAAGAAACAACAATCATGTCAATCAATAAAGTAAAAGAAACAACAATCATGTCAATCAATAAAGTAAAGAAACAATGTTTATTCCTAAAGTAAAAGGACATCATTAAAATTAACATTATTATTTTAAAATCAATCAAAAGACACTACAACAATAAAATAACAAAAAATAATTTAAATAATATAGACACAATCATTAAAGTTAACATTATTATTTGTAAAGTTAACTAAAAGACACTATAACAACAAAATAATATATAATGAGTAAATACAAATAATAATCATGACATAAAATATGCAAGAATTGCAAACATGTAAAAAAATGAATTTAAATTAAATTCTTCCGTATTTTTAAATGGGGAGGCCTCGAAATCCGATGGTTAGATTTTTCCTGGGCCAAGTTTAGCAAATAATGAACTTAAACTAGAAAACATGAATTTTAACATGTAACAAATATGAATATAAACTAACTTTTATCCGTCTTTTTGTATGGGGAGGCCTCTAAATCCGACAGATAGATTCTTCATCGCCCAAGTTTAGCAAATAATGAACTAAAACTAGAAAACTTGAATTTTAACATGTAACAAATATGAGTATAAACTAACTTTTTCCGTCTTTTTGTATGGGGAGACCTCTAAATCCGACGGATAGTGTCACACCCCGAGCCTACACCCTGGACGTGGCTGGCACTCAGAAATCATTGTTGGTTCCCAAGCGAACCACTTAGCTCAATTCACTTATTCAATTAGCGAAAGATTTAATAAAACAAAAGAAAATACTCAAGTGGGAATGCAAATTCTCATGTAAAATAATTTTATATCCTGTATTAAAATAACTCAATGTTTCAATCGAAATAAATAATGATAGTTTTTCAAAATTGACTTTGAAAGTAAGACATACTCTATTATTCTATATCTAACTTAGTCTATGAAGCCTCTATCAACTCATAAGAAAGTGCCAAGACATGTTCAAGGTTACCTCAAGACAATAAAAAATGAATGAACTAAAATAAAAGGGTTCCTCCGAAAGTAATAAGGTCTCACCACTGTTTGTGACTGAATAAATCTTCAATAAAGTGCTTGCTGAGAATCTCTAAACTTGTACCTGTATCATGAAACGATGCAGTGCCGAGTGGTGTCAGTACGTGGAATGTACGGTATGTAAGATGGCCAAAAAGTACTAAGAACATGGTACTTACTTGAAAATTGAACTTTGAGATAGCTTAATTGACAAAAGTATGTCATGCAAGTAAAATTTATGTTTTTGAACTTGTTTAAAAGTGCAACTTAATATAAAGAAATACTGACTTTAATGCATTAATGAACACAACTCAATATATAAAAATTATGATACTCAAATGCTCAGCTCTGCAAATAGCTCAACTCAATTAAA
>JAPFFP010045688.1:0-11476 GCA_026153255.1 Solanum medicagineum | reverse complement strand
TATAGCTCAAAACATAGCAAAATAGTCACAACTTTACATAGCTTTAACATAGTTCATAGACATGTTACTAGTAAACTCATTTGTAAAATCAACTTTAAATTATGCAAATTGAGTAAAACAAAAGATTAGGGCACCATGGGTGGAAGGACACAGTGGTTGAAACCCACATACCTTGACTTTGGAGAATTTCTTGAAGAAGACTTTAATGGAGTCTTGGAGCTTGAAGGAAATCCTTAGATCCGGATGAGGCTTTTGGGACTTGAATCTTGAGAGGAAAATTAGTCTAAGTGTTTTAATGAGTATTGAGGAATGTTTAGGATGATATAAGGGTCAAACAAGACCATGTAAATATATTTTCAAGTATGGGAACACTTAGGCCCAAGACTTAAAAGTCTTGGACCGAAGTCAATAATTAGGACAGTTTTAACACTAGTGCATGTTGCGGAAGGAACGCGTACTTACACTATTTTTCTGCTCACTTTGAAAATTTGGATTTTGCTACAGTTGTTCTAAAATTTGGAATAGACCCATTCCCCACAGATTTTTGAAATAACGCACAAATTTTTAAATATATAGAAATTAAGATTCCGAGCACTTCTGAGGCACATTTTTGGGTACATTTTTGGGTCGTTTCAATATCTCCCCCTTGGGATCATTCATCCACGAATGTAAAAGAAACATACATGAAAAGAGTGATAATGAACAAATTAGCCCTAGCAAGAATGCAACATTACATTTAAAACACCATTTTCATAATCTCAACATAAGTGTAAAATCATCATAAATTTGCCAACTTAAACATGAATGCATATGAATGACATAGGGGCAGAAACAGAAGACTTGAAATCACATGAAGAAGTTAGTTGCTATCTTAGGCTTTATTACAGTGAATGAAGTACAAACGTCTCTCCCATAAGACCGCTTTGGCTTCCTTGGAGACACCTTTGACTAGATGATCCTTTCAAGAGGGCCTTAATGAACACCACATCCTCATTAATCAACTTCTCCACTCATCCATCCAACACCTCCACTGGGACCTTCCCCTAAGCCAACTTGTCCTCCATATCACCCACAATTTCAAAGATTTTTATAGCACTAGAGTCACCAACACATCCCCTTAATCAAAGAAGAATGAAGAACCGGACGAACCATATCCACATCCCTAGGCAAATCCCATCCATATGCAACATTACCAACTTCCTCTACACTCTAAAAGGACTCACAACCATAACTAATTTTTCAAACTCAACCACACCTATTCCACTTGTTGCCATGAACTACCATTTTCCCCTTAGGAAACAACCTCCAGTCTACCTTCTTTCCACCCAAAACTTCCAACTCTAATAAGGTAGAATCAAGGCCTTGCTTAAACAAGACCTCCTCAACCAAAGAAGATTTGGAACCACCAAGAACACTATACTACTATTCTCAACTTCCCTCAAAACTTAACTTCCAATCTAATCAATCGATGGACCCCACTAGTCTCCTATTTTCCACTATCAACAAAACATGCTAGGCTACCTAGAGCACCGACCGCAATATTAGCCTTACCGGGGAAAAAATAATGCACACTCATTCATAATTCATAAGGAATTCTAACCACCGTCTTGTTATCCATAATGCACACCTATCATATTTAGAAAATAATCTCATTCTCCAAGACTTGCAACATTACCCCCAAATGATTCAAAAGCTCTAAACAAATCAATACCTCATCACTAGAGACCACCACAAACATATATAGGTAGGGTTTTAAGACCCTATTCAAGAAAACCAAAAAGTCACTTATGCATAAGTCAACCAAACAACTCCATCAATACTAATAATGCTCACTCCTAGTCTAAAATGACACTTTAGGATATCACCTACCCTCATCCTCGCTTGAGAACAAGATCCGAACCCCAAATCAACCTTAGAGATTTGACTAAACCATTGTAGTTGACTAAATAGATTGACCATCCTCAACCATCATATTACAACCTTACGGGTTCGACACACATAAAAAACATGCTATGCAAGTAACCCAAACTACCCCAAGACCTCCAAGACCTCAAACTAAGTCCAATAGAGATCACAAGACAAGACTCTACACAACGATAACATAGGGCAACCTTTAAAGATCTCTTCTAGACACTATAGACACATGCAACTATCCGAGACACACCCATGAATACTATTAGCACAAAGGAATCACACAAGAGAACCTACTCACAAGCGCCGATAATATCTCGCTTAACCCTAGAAGCTCCTAATACCCAAGTAAGTCAAGGTCTAGGCTAATTTCTAGTCACTTTCGTCCTACTAGGGTCTACATTAATACCATCGCCCAGCACCACACAACCTAGGAAGGCAACTTCTTACAACCAAAATTCCCATCTCTCCAACTTAGCATCCAACCTTCTTCCATAAACTTTTAGTACTACCCTCAAATGACTCACATGCACTACCTCATTAGGGAACAAGCCATCTTATCATCACTAAAATCACCATAAACCTACTAGAGTAGGGACTAAAGATCTTACTCATGAGACTTATAAGCATAACTGATGTACTAGTCAAACCAAAAGACGCTATCCCAAATCCAAATTATCGAAAAGGGATATTCACGGCCTCATCTACCACCAACAATGATTCTAATTACAAAACAACTTAGGTTCAACACCTTCAATTCTCACAAGATGATAAATGCAACCCTTAGAGATCAATTGTACCTTAAGACATGAAATAGACCTACCTCCCTTGCTACCACTTGACCACCTCCCACTCAATGATGGGCTTATTACGGAGTCGGGATCTAACTCTACGGATCCTACCAATCATAAAGACACAACATGCATGAAACTATTCCATCTCTATAATAACATCAACATCCATTTTACCAAATCCAACAAGCCACAAAGAAGACCTAATGCAATACAAACTCGGATCAACATCAATGAACCTTCTAGCAACAATATACTCAACAAAAGGATAAAAACCAAAGGTCCACATAACATCATGGGCAAACAATAAGAGCCACTAGCAAATAAGAAGAATAGAGAAGAAATAAGTCCACACCAGGCCTATTAATGATTGAAACGACCCCAACAAGTGCCTAAAAATGTGCCTCTGAAGTGTCCGAAATCGTAATTTCCATATATTTAAAAATTCGATCATTATTTTGAAAATACAACTTTATATTCTTGTTCATGGGGTCAAATTAAGTGGCAAGTGGGTCCAACCCGAATTTTAGAGCAACCGTATCAAAATCTAAAAATTGCAAAAGCACGATTTAGGAGTGTCCACTTTAAAGAGGAATATCACTTAACACACATAGAACTTGGTGGCTCACAACCTACCAAGTTAAAGCTCTTTGATTTAGCTTCCCAACTTACTTGGTTTCACCTCATTCCAAGTTTGGGTGAAGAATTTATGCCCATTTTCATAGAACATATTTGTGCAGAAATGCAAATTTCAGTGAGTAATCCATGTCGCTTCCGTGACGTGGAGCAATGTTATTTTGGTCCTGTTTTTTTATTTCGGTCAAAAATTCCAAGTCTTGAGCCTAAAGGTTCCTATACTTGAAAATACGCATACTTAGTCTTATCTCACCCTCATATCATCCTAAACATTCCCCAATACTCACTCAAACACTTAGACTAATATTTCTCTCAAGATTCAAGTCGCAAAACTCAAGACCAATCTTAGAGATTTCTTCAAGGTTTTCATTCAAGGTTCAAGACTCCATTAAAGTCTTCTTCAAGAGCTTGTACAAACTAATGTATGTGGGTTTCAACCATTAGGCCTTTTCACCTATGGTGCCCAATCCTCTTTTCTACTTAAATTGCATAATTTAAAGTTGATTTTACATGTAGATTTTGTATATTAAGAAATTTACTGCATAGTGATTTGAGTTCATGAAAGTATGGCTGTCTAGCATGTTTTGAGCTCTAACTCTTGGATCTAATGTTGGATTTGATGAAGGATCTTGATTCATGTTGCTTGAGGTTGTTAAAAAATATTGATTAATGGTTTTACATGGGATTTACTTGCATGTTTTCACTATTAAATTGCATGGTTTGACACTAGCACTACACACTCTCTATGTGTTTGATAAAATATCTTGATGTGTTTTGTTGAAGAATTGAAGGTCCAATGCATGTATTATGAGATGACTGACTTTATGATGTTGATAGAAATGTTTATCTGATTTGTTTCATGAAAATGTACCTATGGTGTTGCAAGTAGATTGTTGAGTTCTTATTTGTTGTATTCTTGAGAAAATGAGGAGTTCTTTCTTGATGATTGAAATGTAATGGTACAATAATCTAGTCTTATGAAATGCTTAATCCGAAAAGGGACAGGCTCCCGTAAGGAAGGCCACTAAATCCGAAAAGTGACGGGCTCCCTTGAGGAAGGCCACTTAATCCAAAAAGGGACCGTCTCCTATAAGAAAGTCCACTTAATCCGAAAATGGACAGGCTACCGTAAGGAGGGCCACTTAATCCGAAAAGGAATGGGCTCCCTTAAGGAAGGCAACTTAATCCGAAAGGGGACGGGCTCCCGTAAGGAGGTTCACTTAATCCGAATGGGAACGGGCTCCCGTAAAGAAGGTCACTTAATTCGAAAAAGGATGAGCTCCCGTAAGGACGGTCACTTAATCCGAAAAGGGACAGACTCCGGTAAGGAAGGTCACTCAATTCGAAATGGGATGGCCTCCCATAAGGAAGGTCACTTAATTCTAAAAGGGACGGGCTCTCGTAAGGTGAAGTTACTTATAAACTCCTCTCCAAAAGGGGATGGGCTCCCGTAAGGAAGGTTGCTTCTCCAAAAGGCCTTATGTTATGTCATTTGAGGTTCTCTCCCACACCTATGTATTATGATCTGTATGAGTTGAATGAATTGTAAGCATTTTTTACTTATGCATTGATCATATGTGCCATGTTGTTATATTATGCCTATTGTCTATTATCATGCATTTTGACTATGATGCCTATCTCTTGTTGCATTGCATCCTACATACTTATTACATTCAAAGGTACTAAACCATACTCTATGCCTATACGATGTTACTCTGTTGTAACCAAAGATCCATTTGGCCATCATCCTCCTCCACGTGAATAGTGGTATCCATTCAAGCTTGTTGGTTAGTCCTCCATTTTGGGGACATTGATTTCATTCCTATGATACGTAGTAAAGACTATCTTTCCTTTTTAGTATGCTTTGACCGTGAGGATGAGCTCGATTTCTTGTCTTGGCACCTGCTAACTTCTATGTTGGAGGTGTTGTTTGACAATATATACATTATTCTTGAGCTTCGACTCACTTATGATATTTAAGCTATTTAAATATAAGTCTCTCTCCCTTAGTCCCAATTTTCCTTATTTATGTTTCTTATGTTGATTTATCTTACTTTTACAACCAAGGATGTGTGATGATATGCTACAAGACTTGCTTGGGGTTCCTCCGGATTCCCCATTAGTCGGTCACGTCTAGGTCTTAGGCTTGGGTCGTGACAAAGATGGTATCAGAGCACTAGGTTGATAGATCCTAGGAGTCCAACACACCATGTTGATTAGAGTCTTATTCATGGTTATGCTGTGTAACACAACTGTGAGTAAGAGGCTATGAGATGTTTTAGGAAATGTTTCCCTTCTTCATGGTCTATGTCATGCTTTAGAAGTGAGATAGGACTTTCCCCTCTAACGAATGTTCTTTGCTCTTCTAGTTGATCATGCTGCTTTGAAGAGGAAGAGAAGGAAGGTAAGGTGAAGATTTTGATATTGATGGGTCCAAATTTCACTATTTCTCTCATTATCTTTTTTGGTTGCTAGTAGGCTTCTTGTGTGTCCCGAGTTGTGATGTGAAACTTTTGGTATTTACCTCTATGTTTGGTATATTGTTGCTAGAAAGTCCATAGGTATATTTTCATGTTCATATTGTATTAGGTCTTGCCTTGTGTCTTGTTGGATTTGATGTGGTGGATTTTGATGTGGTACTTGGAATGGGATTGTTGCATGCATGTTGTATCTCCTTTGGTGCTAGGACCCATAGATTTAGAATCTAACTCCCTAATGAATCCGTCCTTGAGTGGAAGCATCTTGATGTGGTGGTCAACTAATAGCAAGGGGGTAGGTCCATTTCATGTCTTAAGGTACAATTGATCTCTAAGGGGTTATATTTATCATCTTGCGAGAATTGGAGGTGTTGAACCTAAGTTGTTTTGTTTATAGAATTGTTGGTGGTGATAGATGAGGCCTTGAATATCCCTTTCCGATATTTTAAAATTGGGTAGTGTCTTTTGGTTTGACTAGTACACCGATTATGCCTATAAGTCTCATGATTAAGATCTTTAGTCCCTACTCTAATAGGCTTATGGTGGTTTTGGTGATGATATGATGGTTCGTCTCCCTAATAAGGTAGTGCATGTGAGTCATTTAAGGGTAGTACTAAAAATTTAAGGAAGAAAGTTGGATGCTAAATAGGAGAAGTGGGAGTTGGATTGTAAAAAGTTGCCTTCCTAGGTCGTGTAGTACCAGGTGATGGTATTAAAGTGGACCTTAGTAAGACAAAAGTGATTAGAGATTGGCCTAGACCTTTAAACCCATCAGATATTAGGAGCTTCTTGGGCTTAGCAGGTTAATACTGGAGGTTGTGAATAGGTTATCTTTTATTACTTCTCCTATAACTTAGTTGACCCTAAGTAAGGCCAATGTTGTGATTGACATTTTGAGTAGGGTCATTTGATAAGTCCGAGAGTTGCTATCTTTTTTGTGATTCCTTTTTGGCAAATAAGATTCATGTGTGTGTCTTGGATGGTTGTGTGAGTCCATAGTGGATAGAAGAGATCTATAAGGGTTTCCCTATGTTATCATTCCATAGAGTCTTGTCTTGTGATCTCTGTTGGACTTAGTTTGAGGTGTTGGAGGTCTTAGGGTAGTTTGGGCTACTTGCATAGCATGCTTTCTATGAGTGTAGAACCCGTAAGGTTGTAATATGATGGTTGAGGAGGGTCGATCTATTCGGTCAACTACAATGGGTTAGTCACTTCTCTAAGATTGATCTTCGGTATGGATTTTGTCCCCAAGTGAGGACAATGGTAGGTGATATACCTAAGTGTCTTTTCAGACTAGGAGTGAGCATTATTAGTATTGATGGAGTTGTTTGGGTTCTTGAATAGGGTCTTAAACCCTACCTTGATATGTTTGCGGTGGTCCCTAGTAATGAAGTATTGATTTATTTAGAGCTTGTGAATTATTTGGGGGTAGTATTGCAAGTCTTGGAGAATGAGAGATTGTTTGCTAGATATAATAGATGTGCATTGTGGATAGCAAGAAGAGGTTAGATTCTTTAAGGATTATGGTATGAGGATGCATTAGTTTCTCCTGTAGGGCTAGTGTTGTGACTGGTACTCTAAGTACTCTAGTGTGTGTGGATAATAGTGGCAAGGAGGAGGCTAGTAGGGTCCATCGTTTGGATAGATTGAGGGATTAGGTTGGAGCAAGTTGAGCATGATGGTGTAGTATTCTTGATGGTTCCAAATCTTCATTGGTTGGAGAGCTCTAGATTAAGCAAGGCTTGATTCCGTCTTATTAGGGTTCGAAGTTTTAGGTGAAGAGATGGTAGAGTGGAGACTATCTCCCAATAGGGATATGGTGGCTCGTGGTAACTTGTGGAATAGGTGTGGTTAAGGTTGAAAAATAAGTTAGAGTTGTGATGTCCTTTTAGAGTGGGATTTGCCTAGGGATATGCTTATGGTTTGTTTGGTTCTTCATGTTTCTATGTTGAGGAGATGTGCTGGTGGCTCTAGTGCTATAGAACTCTTTGAGATTATGGGTGATGTGGAGGATAAGTTGTCTTAGAAGGAGGTCCCGGTGGAGGTGTTTGATGGATGACTGGAGAAGTTGATTGATAAGGATGTAGTTTCTGTCAAGGCCCTTTGGAAGAGTCGTCTATTCATATGTGTTTCTCAGTGAGCCGGTGCAGACATGGAGAAGCAATATCCATATTTCTTTCATTCTATTCAAGCTTATGGTGACATGTCAAGCCTTTTCTATGATTCCAAGTCTTATGTTTCAGTCCCTACGTCATTCATATGCATTCATGTTTAAGTTGGAAAGTTTATGATGATTTTACCCTTATGTTGAGATTTTGAAAATGTTGTTTTAAATGTAATGTTGCATTGTTGTTGAGATTGATTTGTTCATGATCACTCTTCTCATCTATGTTTCTTTGACATTCGGGGACGAATGTTCCCAAGGAGGAGATATTGAAATGACCACAAAAAGTGCTCGAAAATGTGCCTGGGAAGTGTCCGTAATCGTAATTTCCTTATATCTAAAATCCGTTCTTTATTTTGAAAATTCGACTTCATATTCTTGTTCAAGGGGTCAAATTGAGTGGGACGTGGGTCTAACCCAAATTTTAGAGCAACCGTATCAAAATCCAAAAATTGCAAAAACGTGATTTAGGAGGGTCAAATTTAAAGGGCATATCTCTTAGCACACAAAGAACTGGTAGCCCACAACCTATCAAATTAAAGTACTTTGAATTAGCTTTCCGATGCACTTTGTTTTACCTCATTTCTAGTTTGAATGAAGAATTTATGCTCATTTTCTTAGAACGTGTTTGTGGAGAAATGCAAATTCCAATGCATAATCCGCATCGTTTCCGCGATGCGGAGCAGTGTTATTTTGGTCCTGTTTATTTGATTTCAGTCCAAGACATTCAAGTCTTGGGACTAAGGGTTCCCATACTTGAAAGTACCTATACTTAGCCTTATTTCACCCTTATATTATCCTCAACATTCCCCAGTACTCACTCAAACACTTAGACTAATATTTCTCTCAAGATTCAAGTCCCAAAACTCAAGACCAATATTAGGGATTTTATCAAGGATTTCATTCAAGGTTCAAGTCTCCATTAAAGTCTTCTTCAATTGCTTCTCCAAAGCTAAGGTATGTTAGTTTCAACCATTGGGTCCTTTCACCCATGGTGCCCAATCCTCTTTTCTACTTAAATTGCATAATTGAAAGTTGATTTTACATGTGGATTTTGTATATTAAGAAATTTACTGCATGGTGATTTGAGATCATGAAAGTATGGCTGTTTAGCGTGTTTTGAGCTCTAAATTGTTGATCTAATGTTGGATTTGATCAAGGCTCTTGATGTATGTGTCTTGAGGGTGTTACAAAGTGTTGATTTATGGTTTTACATAGGATTTACTTGCATGTTTTCACTCTTGAATTGCATGGTTTTACACTAGCACAACACACCCTCTAAGTGTTTGATAAAATGTCCGGATGTGGTTTCTTGAGGAGTTGAAGGTCCAGTGCATGTCTTATGAGTTGAATGACTTTATGATGATGATAGAAATATTTATATCGGTTGTTTTATGAGAACATACCTATGGTGTTGCAAGTCTAGTGTTGGGTTCTTATGTTTGTTGTATTCTTGGGAAAATGAGTAGTTCTTTCTTGATGATTGAAATGTAATGGTTAGATGAGCTGGCTCTGTGAAATGCTTAATCCGAATAGGGATGGGCTTTCGTAAGGAAGGACACTTAATCCAAAAACGACAGGCTCCCGTAAGGAAGGCCACTTAAATTGAAAAAGGGACGGGCTATCATATGGAAGGCCACTTACTCCAAAAAAGGAACGGACTTTCATAAGGAAGGCCACTTAATCTGAAAAGCGACGGGCTCCTATAAGGAAGGTCACTTAATCCGAAAGGGGACATGCTCCCGTAAGGACGGTCAGTTAATTCAAAAGGGGATGGGCACCCATAAGGAAGGTGACTTAATTTGAAAAGCAACGGGCTCTCGTTAAGAAGGTTACTTAATCAAAAAAGGGACGGGCTCCCGTGAGGTGAAGTTACTTATAAACTCCTCTCCAAAAAAGGATGAGCTCCCTTAAGGAAGGTTGCTTCTCCAAAAGGCCTTATGTTATGTCGGTTGAGGTTCCTTCCCACACCTATGTATTATGATCTATATGAATTGAATGAATTGTAAGCATGTTTTACTTATGCATTGATCATACATGTCATGTTGTTATATTATGCCTAATGCCTATTATTATGCATTTTGACTATGATGCCTATCTCTTGTTGTATTGCATCCTACATACTTAGTATATTCAAACATACTAACGCATACTCTATGCCTACATGATGTTACTATGTAGGAACCAGAGCTCCATTTGGCCATTATCCTCCTCCACATGGCTAGTGGTATCCATTCAAGCTAGTTGGTGAGTCCTCCATTCCGGGGACATTGGTTTAATTCCTATGCTTTGTATTAACGAGTATCTTTCCTTTTCGGTATGCTTTGACTATGAGGGTGAACCTGGTTACTTGTCTTGGCCCCCGCTAAGTTCTATGTTAGATGTGTTGTTGGACAAGATATGTATTATGCTTGAGCT
Organism: Solanum medicagineum; assembly: GCA_026153255.1. Classification (NCBI taxonomy): domain Eukaryota; kingdom Viridiplantae; phylum Streptophyta; class Magnoliopsida; order Solanales; family Solanaceae; genus Solanum; species Solanum medicagineum. Next base: position 1,079 of record JAPFFP010045688.1, on the reverse strand, counting down.
TTGACTTACTTATCATATTCAAGCTATTTAAATATAAGTCACTCTCCCTTAGTCCCAATTTCCCTTGTTTATGTTTCTTATGTTGATTTATCTTACTTTTGCGACCAAGGATGTGTGATGATATGTTACGAGGCTTGTTTGGGGTTCCTTCGGGTTCCCCATTCGCCGGTCATGTCTGATCGTGGGCTTGGGTCATGAAAATGATGCACATCAAAGCAAAGGGAACTTTAACTTATCGGTAATGGCATCGGGCATCTCATCCCCTCCTTGAGCCACTTGACCAACATGACCACCTTGAATAGATGGACAATCCACTAGCTTGTAATCCACTTTACTACATCCAAAACAAGCACTAGTGTTCATCCGACACAGGCCACCGTGGCTCTTCCCACATCCTCGACACTTGGAATTAGTCATCCCACCATCACCTATTTTCGATTGAGAAAGAGGACAACCACTAACTTCATGCCCAATTCCACCACATCCCAATCAAGCATTAGACTTCTTCAAACTTTGGCCACCATGGCCCTCCCCACACTTTCGGCACTTAGGCCTTTCCACCCCCTCATCATCTCTTTGACCCCTTTTACGCTTATGAAGATGCTTCTTTATTGCATGACCCATCTCCCCACAACCATAATAAGCATTAGTACCTTTCAAGCATGGGCCATCATGGCCTCTACCATATTTTGGGCACAACGTAAGGCACCACACCACCTCTATCTCTCCCCTTGAAACTTTGGAACTTACCCTCAACACAGTCCCTCTTGGCCTTACTACCTCTCCCCCCACCACTAGAAGTCTCGGGAGCATCCACTTGTTGATTGAGTTGAGTTGCCAATGTTGTCACCGCTTTGGCCATTACCCATAGAGCATTACAAACCTCGTATTCGACATATAATCATCTTGAGTAGCTTGAGACATATCCTGAAATGTAATGGTTAAGGATTAGCAATATGTCCCAGGGGACCTAACTCTATCGCACGACATGGATCATGAAGAAGTGAAACATTTCCTAGAATTCCTTATAGCCTCCAACTCATAGTTGTAGTGCACAATACAACCATGAATAAGACTCT
>JAPFFP010045687.1:0-11476 GCA_026153255.1 Solanum medicagineum | reverse complement strand
TAGTTATAGGTTGGTTCTCCCGAAGCCTTATCGGTAACGGGTGCCGGTCCGCCCTACGGGAACTTGGGGCGTGACACAAATGAACTAGTGAATCCCTTGTTCCCAATGTTTGAGCTTCTCATGCACTCATTCTTTCTTGACACCTTGCTGACTTAACTTTCTTTGATGAAATACCCTGATATTGGCCCTAATCTATCCATGAACATGTGAACCTTGATTGAGGCTAAAAGCCTAAGTTGAGGTACATTGGTGGCCCTGGTTTGAGACATAGATATATTGTACTTCACCTTAGGCTAAAAGCCTAAGTTGAGGGTGGCCCTTATTGTGGTAAATTAACAAAAGTGAGGTGGTTAGTTGGGGTGAAAAGAAAGAAAATGATTAATCATGAGACAGGTGAAGAAAAAAAAAAGAAAAAGTGCCTTGATCTGAAAAGATGTGCAAAAATGAGTTTGAAATTGAGGCACAGCTATAAAAAGTTAAAGAACAATCTGGGAAAAGCTTGAAATGGTGGAATAAGGGAGGAATAGTGAAATTGGATGGGTTGTGAAGGTAAAAGTGTTGGTAAGCACAGTCCAAGGACAACTTTTGGTCAATAAATGTCTAAAATGCCATACCAAAGCTCCATGAACCTATGCTACAAGCTGCTTAAGTCCTAAAGTGATCCAAATCCACTTTGTCACCAAGACGAAAGATGAGTATAAGGGCAAGCCTATGATGTTAGTCATTGTGCATGAATTTCAATTGTGAGAGTGAGAATTTTCCTCAGTCCCTGAGTTCTAAATGCTTTTGAGTGAGTGTATGGGACTTTTTTCTGGTGAGGGCATTTACACTAATTGACTAGCATATGACTATACCAGTGATTGTGTAAGGTCGATGCTCCTTAGCTTATCATAGTTTGATTGTCAGATGTATCATTATGTCCTTGTTTTTGCTGAATAACCTCGAAATCTTGTTTAGAAAAAAAGGGTTGTAGGTACCTAAACCTGAGGAGTTAGTATATATGCCAATAGTATCATTGTTACGTATTTCTCTTTGTTTGCGTAGATTGAGTCATCGCTTGAGGATAAGCAATAATTCTAAGTTGAGGGTGTTGATGTGCTGTCAAAATACAACACATTTGATGCCTAAAATAAGGGATTTTGTGAGTTCTTGAAGGGACTTTTTATAATTTTTATGTGTTTTTGTGTTGATATTGCAGAAAAGTTAGTTGGGCATAAATTAGAAGAAAAGTTGCAGATTTTGCTGAAGCGTAGGCCATACGAGCCCACTTACGAGTCATAGCCCAAGCTACGAGTCATAGGGTGTGTCGTAGTAGTAAACAAGGATCAAAAGTTCAGAAATCTGCTAGGTGAGGGTCAATCCTACGAGGCCATCCTACGAGTCGTAGTTCACACTACGAGTTGTAGGGTGGTGTCATAACAAGAATCAGAGGCCAAAAGTTCAGAAATCTACCAAGTGAGGGTCAACCCTACGAGCCCAGCCTACGAGTTATAAGACATACTACGACTCGTACAGGTGGACTCGTAGCAAAAATCAGAGAACCAAAATGTTGGACCAAAAACTGAAGACCAAGACTACGAAACCAACATACGAGTCCTAGCTCAAGCAATGACTCATATCTATGGGTCATACCAGCTCAGTCCAAGATGCCAAGATCCTAATACGAGACCCTGACCATGACTCGTAGGCCATCCTACGAGTCGTAACTGCGAAATTTATCAGATGTCAGCTTTTTTTTCTGCATAATTTTTAGGGTTGTTTTGTACATACTATTAATAGTTTAAGTTAGATTTTTTTGAAAGGAGGACGAGAGAGAGACAAGAGTCGACACTTGTAAGTATTTGCATTTGTCTTTGAGCTCTAAAATATTCTCCCATGAATATTTTAGGGTTTCAACTTAGATTATTGTTTTTCCTTTGAAAACCCATTTTTGGTGATTGCAGATCTTGTGCTACACACTTTAGAATTTATCAAGCTTGTGGATTTGCAATTTGGGTGTCTTCACTTTCATTGGAGTTGGTAAAATTCTCAACTAAGTCTGTTACTTGCTTTTTTATGTGTTTTATCTTAGCCATGAGTAGCTAAGCACCCACAACTTGGGGTTGTGGAAATATGGGTAGTTGACTTGAAATGACCTAGGTTTTGTGCATTTCTATGATTTGGGTTTTGCATCTATTGTCTATTTCCCTTCGTTATTGATGTTGTTTTGTGGTGGCCAACACCAAACCCTGTCTACTATCACAATCCCGACCAAGGTAGTGATGAATAGGAAAATAAAAGTAGATGACAGGATTCGATTGATGTGTTCCCGTCTAATCTACCAAACCTGACCAAGGGGAGGTTGACTGGGACAATAGGTAACGGTTAGTTGGCACGCCATGGTTGCCGACCAAGCGCCATTGTGAAATTTGACCTTCACCTTCACAAGAGGGCTGGAAGAACCTAAGTTACCGCCTACATGTGATTCACCAACTGTAGTTATCTTATCTAGGGTATTTGAGTCAACGAGCCATGGGGAGCACAATTCCCAAGTTGTCCCCAAATTTGAGTGTTTTCTCGCATTTTAGTTAGTGTTTATTTTATCTTTGTTTTTGAATCACATAAACCCCCCAGTTGGAGATTGTAGTTATAGACACTAGAAATGATTAGTGGTGAATTTTTGTAGTCAAACCTTGTATTCCCTGCGGATTCGACCCTAACCTCGGTTAGGTTAATTACTGATAGCGACTGCTTTCTTATTGGAGCATGACCATCAATCACCCATATGTCGTGGCACATCTAGGTCCTAGGTTTGGGTCATCATAAGTTTGGTATAAAAGCACAAGTTTGTTAATGGTCCTCAGAAATCTAAGACACCGCGTCAAGTAGACTCTTACTCATGGTTGTGAAGCGCGCCTCAACTATGAATGGGAGGCTATGAGGTATTTTAGGAAGTGATTCACTTCTTCATGATCTATATCTTTCTTTAGATGTAAAGATAAGGATTTTTCCCCTAACGAAGTCTCTTTGCTCTTCTACATCATGTCGTTACCAAGAGGAAGACTAAGGAGAGCCTGTACACCTGAGGAGCAGTCATCCCCATCTGCTCCTCAAGATGGAGGGGTAGCCCAAGATGAGTTTTGGAATGCCATCACAATGTTGGCCAATGTTATGACCAACCAAATGAACCGAGGGGCCGAAGCTCTCATGCACCTACTCCGGCCTCATGGGTGAGGGATTTCATAAGGATGAACCCCCCAGAGTTTCATGGGTCCAAGGCGGAGGAAGATCCCCAAGAGTTCATCGATGAAGTGTATAAGGTGTTATTTATCATGGGGTTGTTGATATCCAATTTTTACACTCCACAATAAAAATTAATTATCGAGCTTTTTTAAATTTTAAAAATTTAAATAATTAGTATTCATGAAATTCAAACTATTTTAAGGTATTTTTTCATATCATTTCACTATTTTTATAATTCGCAACTAACTTATCACGTTTGATTTATCACCTTTCATGAATCAAGGACTTTGTTTTTGTTGATTATTCTATTTTGTTGGACTTAAGAAGCTTGACAATTAATTATTAAAATTCATTTTGTTAAAATTCACCATTTCAATTCAATTTGATCAAGACTTGCAATTGAATTGGGCCTTTTCTTTAAACCCATTTTAGTTCATTTTCTTGGACCAACTGGCCTCTTTTGGGTCAGATTTGGCTCACCTGGCTCAAGAACCCAACTAGCCCATTCTCTTTTTATAAAAAATCAGCCAATAATGCACAAATATTTAACATATATGTATATACATATGTGTGGGGGACATACGCCCGCAATTTCCTCTTTCTTCTTTCTTCACTTACTCTTGCACACCATGCCCCTCACCCATAACTTAATCTTTTTCAATGAAACAACTCGTAAATTCCTCAATGCTCCCTCTGAAAAAGCTGAGAAATTTTATTGCCCCGCAACCCTTCCTCATAACGCGTGCTTTTTTTTTTCCTCAAAACCATCAGTGACTCAGCAGCTTTCTTATCCAGGGAGCTTGAAATTCAAATTCCCAACCCTAATCCTCACCTATAAATTTCCTCCTTTCCTCCATTTCTTGGTAGCCGTCATTATTATCAACAAAACATACAAAAAGAGACGCTCTAGCACTTTAAAAATAAGGTTTGAAATTTTACTTCAAAGCAAGCAATTTCCAGAAAGTTAGGCCGATTTTCTGAGGTTTTTGTAGTCAAGAATTTCTAGTTTCTAAGGTTCAGAAACGTTGAAGCCAGTAAATCATTCGAACCTAGAATATTAATTGTATGAAGAAGCTTGGGTTTGTTTTGTTTCAAAATGTTCTTGATTGCATAGTAAATCATTCGAACCTAGAATATGTTTTTTTAGTTGAGTCTTAAGTTTCTTTTCTTGAATGATAGTTATACTTTCCTTAGGTGTCATTTTGGAATTGCTTATCTCTAAGCTTCTTTTCCTTATAAGATAATATAGTCTATAATGTTGTTGGCTTACAAAAAAATTCAATCTCTCTACTTTATTGTCCAAAAAGATTTAGAGTTTTTCTCTTTAATCATTATGTCTCACTTTCTTGACCACCTTTAAGCTAACGCAATGGGAATGCTTGATGATTGCCAACTTTTATTTGATAAAGCCATTGTATTTGCTAGCTTGCTCCCTACATTCACTCTTGGCACATTAGTCATCAATTTTCTTTGTTAAACTTTTGATTTATTATGTATTTTTTAGGATTTGACAAATTTATTTTCTGCTTTCTGCTTCACTGTTATGTCCAGCCTCTTTTCCCTATTGCCTCCATAGTCCATTGTAGTATTTCTACCTTGAAATTCTTTAAGCTAGCTATACACTGCCTATTCTCATTTCCCTAAGAATGTTTTTTTGACTTCTCCAAAGCTTGTCTAAAGTTTGTTCATACCTATGTATAATTTGATTGATTTGGCAAACACATAACTCTGATTTGGTGCGACTACCTTTATGCATGAGATTATGTATACAGTTTGGAGAATGTCTTCCCTTTCGTGTCTTCGTGTGCAAAGTGATATGCTTGTAGTTACAACCTTTTAATGGCGACTAAAATTAATTTGTGGTCATGGATTTGATCAGTGACTCGACTTGCTAAGTGTTTCTTTTGTTTATAGTATGCATCATTCAGAACTGTCCAACTTGAGTTTCATTTTCCTCTTCGTTGATATGAATACATAATGTATACTTGAGCTACAGGAATATACCTTGGTATACACTCATATATACATGCAAAGTGTGCCAAAGCCTTGGCAGCAACAAGGAAGGAATGGGCTAGGTAGGCCCAATCTTTTATTTAGAAAATTAGGACAGGATACTGAAATTGGGTTTGCCAAGCCCAATCTTATTTATTTTCTTATTTACTGCATATTTATTTGCTTGTGACACTTTGCTAATTCTAATATTTTTTTTTGTATTAATCTAATTAATTTCTCGAATACGACAAAACCATTTATGTTACTCTCCATTATTTTATTATTATTTTTTAAAAAGGGTATTTTATTTAGAATGTTTTAATTATTCTTAAATGCTTATGGAATTTTATTTGTTTAAATTAGTTAAGTAAAAAGAAATGATTTTTCTTAAATGCTGATGGAATTTTACTTGTCTAAACTAGTTAAGTAAAAAGAACTAAGTGTCAAAGGAGAGGAAAATTCATATTTCTTCAAATCTTTCTAAGTTAGATCGATTAGTCATAATGCGGTTGAACTTTAAATTGCTTGGAAATTTTTAGGTTTTCTTTTAGTCATCTTAAATCAATTTTTTTTCAAAAATTAGTCAAAAATTCTAATCGCCGGATAACCGCATTTTAGCGGTCATTTTGAGTGCTTAAAACCTTCTCGAGATAGAAATGTGAACCCAAACCTTTTTCTTTAGATTTTTAAAAGATTTTGTTTGTTTAAGTCTTTTAAAATGTTTATGGGGTTTCTTGATTTTTCCTAAAAATTAAGTGGTGACTCTGTCTTAATTTTGAAAATTTTGTTTGCTTATACTAATTAAGTAATAAATCGAATTTTCAAAATCTAAGTCATTTTTCCATATAACAGAAATGACGACTCTGCTGGGGACTTTAATTAGGTTCTAACCATTAGATTAGGTTGTTTGACTAACTATTCGGGTTATAATAATTAGTAACTTTTTGTGCTTCCTTTATTTGCTTCTTAGTTGTTTAAATTTAAATTATAATTGTCATTTGCATTTCATGGCATATTCCTTACTATCTTGTGTATTTGAAAGGATGATTTTGTGAACCCGCAAATAGACTTTCAAATACTTAACCTTTTTGGAGAAAGTAACAATTTATTGGTTCGCGATGCATCCAATGGTTGTCATGATTTCCAACTCAGGCTGTCCACCTGGGTTCCTAATCTATTCAAAGCCCACTCTTAGACACCTAAGATAGAGCGAAGCCAAATCCTTATTTTAAGCATTTGCTAGGCTAACTCAATACCCAAGGGGTATGGGGCCTATTAGTAGCCCACCTTGAGTCTATTTAGTCCATGGCCAATAAGACAACCATATTTATGTGTTTGATTGAAGGATGTGTAATTTAATTTAAACAACCTATCATCACCTGGGCAGTGGGGGAGCCTAACCTATGTTTCTCTCTTGTAGGATGTCTCAAGAGTACGAACCTTTAAGGACTAGCATGGTAACTCAACCTCATCACCTTCTCAAAATGTGGTGGGCAAGAATGAATCGTTTGATAAAAGGGAAGTCCAAAAGCACATAGGTTACTTACCCTCTCTAATGGAAATGGAAGCTTCGCCAGATCTAGTTGGTGCAATGATAAAGTTTTGGGATAGTGATTGCATGGTGTTCCGTTTTGGAGATGTAGAATTGACTCCGACCATAGAGGAAGTAGTAGCGAGTTATGAAAGTGTAGGCATGTGCAACAAAAGAAACTCTAAGCCAGACGAAGACATTCTAATTCCTAAGGTATGGGGTCCAAGCGAGATCAAAAGGGCATTTTCATTAGTTAATGTTGATTGGATGGCTAAACTAAAAGGACCAAATATTCCACTTCAAAATTTATACTACCGATTCGGGCGTGTTAATGGTTATGAAAGGTTCAAAGAAGAATTTGTTTCCAACCAAACTTGGGTAGAAAAACTAGCTTTCGCTTTTGCGGTATGCCAATTGGGGTCCATGGTTTTCCCCCAAAATCTAGGCTATGCTATTTATTCGAGTGTGATAATGGTCACTCATGCCATCTTCTATGGGTGGACTTCAAAACGTCAGTCAGATATTATACCTTAGCACCCATGATTCTTGTGGACATCTATAGGGCTTTGGATAAATGTCAAAGCGGGAGTCGATTCTTTCAGGGTTGTAATCTAATACTTCAATGGTGGATGATGAAGCACCTACTTAAAGTCCATGACCCTATAGAGCCGGACCAAAAATGTCAATGGGATTATCTCGCTTCTCACAGTACATGGCTACACTTGAATCATTTCAAAGCGGGAAACGGACAACGATTCTGGATGCCAATACTAAGTGAGTTACGGATGAGAATGTGCAATGGGCCATTGATAGTCTAGTTGTGAACGATACTGTGATTCGAAGTTGAAAATTTCTTTCTTGGTAATAGCCGGACTTAGGGGTACCCGACCATATGCTCCCGGTCGAGTTCTCAGGTAGTTAGGTTCTAAGTAAGTAACCCATCAAACAGGAGACATGAGGAAATTTGCAATAAACCATAAGAACGGTAAAGTATCCTTCGCTAACATGATGATTCAAAGATGGATGACTTGGAGAATAGCAGGTAATAAGGTTTCCAACAAGTTCAATGTCAAGTGTACCAGTGCGTATAACATTGGTTGAAGGAGAATCTTTGCTGGAACTGTCAAACCCGACCTAAATGTACATTATTGCATTAAAGATGTTCAAGCCGAAAGTTAAGTGCTACTTCATAGACTCCAAGAAAAGTATCAAGAGAACCATTTGGCCCATGAACGTCGACATTTGGAGGATGCAAGGGTTATAGAGCAGCTTAAACAGAAGCTCAATAAAGCAAGGGAATGCATATTTAGGTTGGACGATCGTGTGGGACAATAGAATCAGATTATGTAAGAAGTAGATCTTGAAGAAAAAGCTCAGTTGGCGAAGGAATATTTGTGGGAAAATAGATACTTCCTATGGAAAGAGGTCGACACAACAAAAAGGGCAAGGGTTGATGGGAGAACCGAGACAACATGAAATCTTTTATTATCTCGCGCGTGGGATTGCTTTTATTTTTGTATTGTTTTTCTTTTCTTTGTAAGAGTATGGAGATGTATCTTTCATAATGCTTTGTAAACACTTTGAAATTTTTCATTATGTCGTATTTTATCAATAAAGTAATTTGGAGATAATAGTTTGCCTTTAAATTGATACACGTCCTTCAGTTCATTAGGCCTACCTCTGGCATTAAAGACGTCCCTTGCATACTAGGACATACTTGTTGACTATGTGATTTATTTGCTATATAATACATGTTTTCTCCCTTTTTGTATTATCTTCCTTATTATTTGATGTTATTAAAGCAATGATTCTTCGCTTTATACTAGCATTTCTTTTTCTCCTTCCTTAGATAAAGAATGAAAGAGGTTTTTCTTTATTTTCCAAAAGGTTGATTTGCATCGATTCTAATCTAGCGGATCACCCATATCACACAAGGTCAAGAGCTCGATCGTGCACATGTATGACTAACTTAGATGCATGTGATCAAAGTGGTCTGGGACTTGTCACTATTCTAGGGGATGAACCCGTAGCTTTAGAAGGAAGGGATTTAACTCCTTATGATAAGCGTATCTCTAGCCTAGTGCAACAAATGGCTAGCATGTAGAATGAAATCAATCAACTTCGAAATCTTGCCAATTTGTCAATCAGCCTGAACACACCATTTCCTGAGCAGGGAACGAATTCAACCATCTCACCATCTTTTCCACCTGTTGATGTTCCTCCACCAAATCTCCCTCTTCATAAAGCCAACACAAATACTCCTATTCCACCAAATCCCTCCCTTCATAAAACCAACCCAACCACTCTTAGACAAGCTATCAACTCCTAACAATTCAATTTACCACAAGGTAGCTCACAACAAATCAATCCATTACCCTCTACCATACTGACCCAGACTCCACTTTCCCAAACTACCTTATTTGTCCAAAATCCATGCATACAAACTACTTCATTTCATGCAAACTCCACCTATGCAAACAAACCCACCATCCAAACTACCTCGGTTACCCAACAATACCAAGAAACCCAACATATACCAATGAAAAACTACAACTAACATGCAATATGTGCCACAACTATATGTAGCGAAAGCTGAACCTTGTGTTGCCCAAATCTCGGCCCTACCAGAAGTCGATCCATATGAGGAAATAGAGAGAAGAGTAAGGTCAAGAGCAGATGAAAACATAGCAAGAGAGATTTACAATTTGAAGGAAGTGTTGAAAAATATCCAAGTTCACAAGGGACTTGAAGGGCTTGAATATGAAGATTTGTGTGTTCATCCTGATATTGAGTTTCCTGCAGGATACAAGCCACCAACATTTGAGATATTTGATGGCACATAAAATCCTCTCAAACATTTGAGGTCTTATTGTGATAAGTTGGTCAGAGTAGGCAGATATGAGTCCATAAGAAAGGAGTTGTTCATTAGAAGTCTAACTAGAGATGCATTAACTTGGTATATTGAGCAAAATCCTAAGAAGTGTCATAATTGGAGTAAAATGGCAGAGGATTTTATGGAAAGGTTTAGGTTTAACTTTGAGATCATCCTGGATCGGTCTTACCTTGAAAAGTTGAAAAAGAAAACAACTGACACCTTTCATGTGTATGCCATTTGTTGGAGATCTGAAGCAGCTAGAGTTTGACCCCCCATACATGAAAATGAAATAAAGGACATATTTATCAAAGCTTAAGATAATACGTATTATGAAAAGATGTTTCTTTGCAAAATTTACAGATCTTGTTAAAATTGGGGAAGCTTTGGAAGAAGGAATCAATTTTGGAAGAATTATTAACCTGGCAGTCCAAAACAAGCAACGAATAAGGTAATTCAGTCAGATTCAATTGGAGGAGCCCTTAACAAAAGAAAGACAGAGTGTCTATTGTTATGACCATCCAGGAACGCAGGCCTAACCAAATATTAACCTACCAAAATCCACTGCCACAATCTACATACTATGGTCAGTATACCCAAATGCGTCAGCCTTATTACCAGCCTTCACCTGCTCGTTATCCAATTTATGCCACCTAATCAACATATCATCCACCCCGAGCACCTATCCATCAAAGCATACCACAATATCAACCCATGCACCCATCTCAGCTCCATTACCCACCACAAACTCCTCCATCAAATGCACCTAGGCCCAGCCTAAACTTCACAAAAAAATCCACCAAAACCTATACACCTTTAGCTGAACCTTTGTCCTAATTATATGAAAGGTTGCGAACTATAGGAGTACTACAACTAATACAAGGACAGGTTCCCAACCCCCCTTTCAGGACGGTATGATGAGAGTAAGCATTGTGCTTATCTTCTGGTGTTGTTGGACACGATACCAAAAATTACCTTACTCTCAAAGATAAGATTGAGATGCTAATTAAGGAAAGATTCATTCAGCTCAATGGTGCTGCCCCTAATGTAAACATCAACCCTCTGCCAAAACATGGGAATGTGAACATGATCACCATTAATGAAGAATGTAATTTAGAAGGCACCATTGTATCTGTCAAAAAGGAGAAAAATGTTGCAACATCAGCCTTCGTTGCTCCCATAATAACAGTCCAATTGCGAGCGCCGATTGAGGTGGAAGTTTTTATTCCTAGGCCTCAAATAACTACCTTGGTTTCTCAATCACCTTCTTTTGACACTGAAGCAATTCCGTGGAATTAATTGACTGATGTAAAGGGCAAAGGAAAGGAGAAGATAGTTGTAGAGACTGCTGCAGCTGGAATAGAAAGATCTTGACGTTGCTATTCTCTTGCAAAAATTGCACGAGGAGGACCATCTAAGGAAAATAACCCAAAAAGGTAGTCATAGAAGCCGAAATGGAAGAGTTTTGGAGAAATATACCAACTAAGGAGTATTCTGTTGTTGAACAGTTGAAGAAAACTCCCACTCAAGTTTCTCTGATGGCATTATTGATGAATTCTGCAACTCATAGATGTTCTTTGGCAAAAAATTTGAGTGAGGCTTATGTTCCAATCGAGAAAACAAGCAAGAATATTTCATCCACAGCGTTACAGATTTTGGAAGCTAATAAAGGCTCTTTTTGTGATGACGAGCTTCCACCTGAAGCCCTCGGACACAACAAAGCACTAAATATCACCATTAGGTGCAGGGATAAGTTAATAGTTCTGTTGTTAACATGTGTCTTTGTAACACCCCACACCTTACAATATTGGCACAATTCAAATGAAACATGACATGGTTTGGACAAATTGACGCTAATT
>JAPFFP010045686.1:0-11478 GCA_026153255.1 Solanum medicagineum | reverse complement strand
ACCATTGGTAGGTTGCTCCTCGGGAGTTTGGGCCCATCTTCCTCTAGTGTTTGGCATGATCTAGCATAGAAAAGAACAATCGTTAGGGAAAAAACTTACCATAACTCTATAGCATGACTTAGAATATGAAGAAGGGAAACATTTCCTAAAACGTCTCGTAGCCTCATATTCATAGTCGTGGCACGCTTCACAACCATAAATAGGACTTTAATCAACATGGTGTATTGGACTCTGAGGATCTATCAACCTAGAGCTCTGATATCAAGCTTTTCACAATCCAAGCCTAGGGCCTAGATGTGACACAGTGCAAGGGGAACCCGAAGGGAACCCAAGCAAACCTTATAAAGCATCATTACATATCCTTCATCACGAAAGCAATAAATCAAGCATCAAAGATAAAAGAATGGGGAAAATGGGGCTATCAGAAAGCTTGCACAATATCATAGTCAAAAGACAAGAGTTAAACTCATATCATAGATACTTGACATGTCCATCAAACACCTCTAATAAATAGATAAGAGTGGGGGCTAAGAAAAAGTAACCGGACTCACTCTCATAGTCAAAGTAAGTAATGAAGATGAATATCTCAATACATAATAGAAGAATCATAGGCTAGGTCCCTAAAGTAGAGGACTCACCAACTAGCTTAAATAGCACCGAACTAGCCACATGGAGGAGGATGATCAACTTGGGCACCGGTTCCTACATGGTGACATCATGTAGCCATAGAATATTCGTTAGTATGTTTAAATGTACTAAGTATGTAGGATGTAATGCAACAAGATATAGCCATTGTAATCAAATACATAATATTTAAGCAATAGGAATAATATACAATATGATATGCATGATCAATGCTTAACTAAAACATGCTTAAGTAACTCATGCTCATATAGGATATCATATGTGTTGAAGAGACCATGCTAGCTATTCAAGGTATAAACCCCTTGGTGGTTGTGTGGTATAAACCCCTCACATGGTTGATAGTAATCACACCTTACCAACATGGTGACGAAGTATAAACCCGTCGCATGGTTGATGAGTATAAACCCCCACCATGGTTACGAGGCTCTTTTCCCCTAGATCAGTTATGGTCTAATGCAACACTTTATATAGAGTATATCATATGGATAAGCTCATTTCATGATCAAAAAGTCATTCATATCATGTCTCATGCTTTGGAACTTCAACCCTTCAAGAAACCACATCCGGACATTTTATCAAACACTTAGAGGGTGTGAAGTGGTAGTATAAAACCATGCCAAATAGAGATGAAATCATGCGAGAAAATCCATTGTAAAACTATCAATCAACGCCTTGCGACACCCTCATGACATACACATCAAAATCCCTTCTCAAATCTTACGATAGATCAAAGATTTATAGCTCAAAACATGGCAAAACAGTCACAATTGTACATAGCTATGACATAGTGTGCAGTGAATTTCATAATGATCAAAACCCATTTATAAATCAACTTTAAATCATGCAATTTATGTAAAAAGAGTTGTGGGTACTATGGGTGAAGGAACCCATGAAAGAAATCTACATACCTTAACTTGGAGATGAACTTGATGAAGATTGGGGATGGAGACTTGAACCTTGAAGAAGAACCTTGAAGGAGAACCTTAGCTTGGGATAAGGGTTTGGGACTTGAGTTTGGGGAGTAAAAATATGACTAAGTGTTTGAGGGAGTATTTGGAAATGTTTGGGATGATATGAGGGTGAAATAACGCTAAGTATAGGTAAAAACTTGTTTGGGAACACTTAGGCCCAAGACCCCAAAGCATTGGACCGAGATAGAAATCACTGGCAGCGAAATACATAGGTCTGCGATGCGGGCCTGTCGCGAAGTCCAAATTAACACATGACCGTGACGGCTGCGCGTAGCAGTGCTGTCGGGGGGCGTCTCTGGAAATTGAAATTTTGGAAATTTGAAATTGTGATTGGATTGCCCTAAAATCAAGGTTAGACCCTTTTCCCCCTAATTTGGACCGCGTAAACAAGAATATGAAGTCGGATTATCAAAATAGCAATTGAATTTTGAGATATATGAAATATAAAATTTCAGGCATTCCGATGAACATTTTTGGGCACTTTTTGGGGTCGTTACAGAACTATGATGAACTTTTGAGATGGATTTCATGATACCCAATTTTGGGACACACTCTTGAATTGCATGATTTTGAACAAGCTTTATGTGTCCACCAAGTGTTTGATGAAATGTCAAGTCAGCAATTCTCAAGTTATTTACATGATTTACAAGTCAAGTGACTTCATGATGATTAAGGGCTTTCAATTATGTATTGAATTCATGAAATTATCTATAATTATGCAAGTATCAAGTGAAGCCCTATTTTCAAGATTTTACCTTTTGTGAGTCATTCATGTTAAAACAAAGGATTATGTATGATTATGATCGATTCTTATGTTTCAAGATACGTTCACCATTAGAGGTCAAGCATGTTATGAGCTACTCAAGTCATGTTCTTACATATTATTCATGTCATGATTAAAGTATGATTATTCATGTATTCCGTGGGATTAGATTTAGCACCGATGGATTGGATGTAGGCATGGACTATCTTCAAGGGTCCATACTCCTTTCCTCAAACTATGTGCCAACATAGGATTACGCTTTACCATTGGTATACTAGTGGATCCATCTATTGCACTTTATCATGAAATCCTTTCCGAAATGGGGCGGGTTCCCGTAAGTAAAATTACTTCATACGAAATGGGACAGGCTCCCGTAAGGTGAAGTATGGTTTACCTTGGCAAGTAGACCACCTCTTTACTGATGAGATGTAATCATCGGGATTCTAAGTTGTAGCTCACTTGGTCTTACTCATGTCAGTTAATATCTCTTCCCACACATGTATTATGTATTATGCAAGTAGAATGTTCACAAGCATGTTTTACTTCAAGCATTGATCATGCATATTTTGTTGAGGTTATATCTATCTATTGACTATGATTATGCATTTTGGCATATCGGATTATGTCTTGTTGCATTGCATCCTGCATACTTAAACTTCCTAACACATACTTTATGCCTACATGATATCACCATGTAGGGATCGAAACTCCTCTTGATCATCCTCCACGTGGCTAGTGAGATACTTCGAAGATAAGCTTTGGTGAGTCCTCAAGTTCGAGGATACTATCTACTTTCTTTTTCTATTTTAAGACTTCTTTATGATGTACAATTGATATCATGAGGGTGAGCCAGGAAAGTGTCTTGGCCCCTGCTCCACTCCAAGCTAGAGGTATATATTGGATATCATTATGTATTTGCACTATGAACTTGACTCTATGTCTTGATTATATTCAAACATTTCTCTTAGTCTCACTTCCCTATTTATTCAATATCTTGTGATTGTTGTTTATTTTGTTTCATCGACCAAGGATGTGTGAATGATATGTCAAGGGGCTTGTTTGGGTTGTCTTTGGACTTCCCATTCGTTGTGTCAGGACTAGGCCCTAAACTTAGGTCATGACACAAACGTAGCACCATTTCAGCGCCAAACCAGATGCCCCTGCCCAGCCCCAAAACCCCCACAAACACACCTCTTAAACGCCATCATTTCGACACCCAAATGACTCCCCTTCCCGTCACCGAAACCCCATCAGAAATCACAAGAAAAACACACCCCAAAACCCCTTCTCCTTCTCCATTTCTGCCATCCAAACCAGCAACAAGAAAAACCACCAAACACCACCCAAAACCCCGGCTAAAAATGCACCAAAACAACCCCTGTTTCAGTGGAGAAAACTCATCGCCACTAGCGCACAAGAATAGTAACAGCAGCAAACAGTACCTACGAACCACCACTGGAGACGACCACCATGGTAGCGACAAGAACAAGTGCAACAACCCAGTAAGCTCAAAGCTCCAACTCTTCCTCAAAATCAGTAACTCATGTAACCATTTCTAAGATTTGGTAAAGTTCAGGCAACCTTATTTCATCACTATTTAAATATTACTTCATCATTTCCGACATTAATTGTTATTATTAAATATTATTGGGTTGTTTTTGTGTTTGTTTTGGTCTCAATGTTAAGACATTTTTCCAGCCAAGTTGTGGTAATTATTGTTTCCTTTACTGTTTGTTGCTTATTATAAGCTTGCGGACTGAATTTGCATAATTTTGGTTCTTTTCGTTGGTCTCATTCATTACTTCATCTATCAATATTTGCACTGTTATTTTGTATCTTTCTTCGTTAAGTTTGTTCTGATTTGATTTAAAATGGTTCTTTATAGCTTATTAATTTTAAATGATTTTAGTGGATTATTTATATTTTGATGAACTCGTATTATGTTTATTTTGCCTTAAGTTGTTAGTGTTTTAGTTATTTTTTACGGTAGTTAGTGTTTTAGTTATTGGTCTTCTCTTCCATTGCTATATAATATTTGATATTATTATTACGATTATTGTTCAGTTGCATTTTGAGTAGTATTCTTACTAGTTGGAGTACATGATGTTCATAATTTGTTTAGCTATCATGATGGTTCGAAAGTTGTTTTTCTTTTGATTGTTTTATTTCTCTTCATATATACATGCAATTTGTTAAAATTGGCCAATGACGAATCTATATGTCGGATTTTGAGGCCTCCCCATTTAAAAAAGATAGAAATATTTAGTTTAGATTGATATTTGTTATGTTTTAAAATTCAGAAATTTAGGTCAAATTACGTATATACATTGTTTGTTAAACTTGACCGACAAAAAAATCTATCCGTCGGATTTCAAAGCCTCCCCATTCAAAAAGACGAAAAAGTTTGTTTATATTCATATTGTTACATGTTAAAATTCAAATCTATCAATTCAAGTTTATTGTTTGTTATAATTGGCCAAGGAAAAATCTATCCGTCGAATTTCTAGGTCTCCCTATTCAAAGGAAGGAATAATTTTAATTTATTCTTTGTTTATACATTATTGTGTATGTTATAAATATTATGCAAATACTAGGACGTTCCTCATATCATTATTTATTCCATTGTTTGTGTATATTTTGTTATTATTATTATACTTATGTTATATTGTGTATCTCCTCCCCAATTTGAAAAAAATGAGTTCAGCTGGAGTTGTGGATTTTGAAGGGTGCTAATACCTTCTCTTCAGAATAACTTGAACCATTATCTAGAATTTTTTGGTTCGCAAACCATTTTGTAAATAATTATTTGGTTTACTAATTATCATTAAAATTAGGTGGCGACTCCCAAACTCAAATCAAATTATTTTTCCTA
Source organism: Solanum medicagineum (assembly GCA_026153255.1). Lineage (NCBI taxonomy): Eukaryota > Viridiplantae > Streptophyta > Magnoliopsida > Solanales > Solanaceae > Solanum > Solanum medicagineum. The sequence continues at coordinate 6,227 of JAPFFP010045686.1, read as the reverse complement.
AAAATATTCTTTTAGTTTTTACAAGTTGCCGCGATGTTGCGCATTCGGGATGTCAACAACAAGAACACTTCAAATCAAAATGCCAGAATCTTTTATAGATGAGGATCTAATACATATAAGAACAGGAAAATAAGACTAAAGAAAATTTGAGATGAATGTATAAAGCTTGAACACCATAGTTGTTGTTTCTTTAGTATATTTCAGGAGAGTAAAGTTGATTTCTCAGTTGTGAATATATTGGAAGTGATATCCATCTCCTCTCCTTATTTATACTATATATCAATGCGATTAATTATGGAATAACAATCTTTTGGGACCACGCATTGGACCACATCATTTGGGGCAATATCATTACCAACAAATCTGCCACACTGCAAATACTTGAGCACTGCTGAAATTAGTTATTTAGAAACACGGGTCACTATCAACTAGATACTGTCATTACTCTAAGATGGCATCAAGTCTCATCCAAATGTTTGTCAATACATATAGGAATATAAGTTAGTTTTAGTTCAAGTTACATATATACATTGTTTTTTAAACCTAACTGACGAAAAATCTATCCGTCAGATTACGAGGCCTACCCATTCAAAAAAAAAAAATTAATTTATATTCATATTTGTTACATGTTAAAATTCAAATCTATTAATTCAAGTTTGTCTATCACTTGATACACAGGTATAGAAATATTGAGATCAGGGAAATGGTAGATCCTCCTAGGTAATGGTAGTATCGTAGCTGTAATGATGATGGTAGTTATGGAGGAAATAGTGGTGATACTGGTGATGTTGATGGTGATAGTAGTGGTACTGGTGGTGGTGGAGATAGTGGTGGTAGTAGTGGTAGTTGTGATAGTGGTGGTTGTGGTCGGGGTGGTAGTGGTGGTAGTGATGGTGGTAGTAGTGGTGATTGTATAATGGTAGTCATGGTGATATTAATGCTAATTGTAATAGTGATAGTAACGGTGATGGTGATGATAGTAGTGGTGATGATAGTGGTAGTAGTGGTCGGGATGGTTGTCGTAGTGATGGTCATGATGGTGGTTAAAATGGTGATATTAGTTGTGGTTATAGTGGCAATAGTGGTTGTAATGGTGATAGTAATGGCGATAGTGGTGGTGGTGGTGGTAGTGATACCGATAGTTGTGACAGTGGTAGTTAAGGTGGTGGTTCAGGATCACCACTACTAACTACTTCCTTATTAGGAGTAGCAGAAACTAGAGCAGCATATGGACTATTGTAGAATTTCAAATGAGAATGTATGTGTATGAATAAGGGTTTCAATGTATCAAATATGTTTTTACAAATATAATATTTTCTCATAGTCATCAGTATCTATAGAGGTGCCTGTGTTGGTGTTGGAGTCGGTGCCAATTCAACATTGGGCCTCATGCTCTAGTTTTCAGAAGTTCCTTCCCCTATATTAAGTATGCTTATCCTCTTTTTAGGAGGAACATTAGCATCATTCAGTGAGCGAATGGGGACACTGCACTCAGAAACACTTGAAATGGGATATAGAGCAATCATGGAATGGATTCCAATAGCATAAGTACTAAAGTTTAAAATTGTATTAGCACTTGTAGTGGATGGAATTCCTAAACCACCAATACTAGCACTAAAATCGCTACCAATTCCAGTGCCAAGAGTCGGTGGAGCCTCGCTAAGATGAGGAGAGGTAGGGTCATGGGGAGAGGGAGACTCGCGAGAAGGAGGAGGAGGAAGAGTGTCATGCCCCGAGAGGGTACCCTAGAGGTGGTCGACACTCATAGATTATTACTAGTCCCAAGCGAACCACTTGGCCTCATTATATTCATTCAATCTAAAACTCAAGACAATTAGTGGAAGACTAAAGATGATAACGGGCACATCTTATCTCAAAATAGCATGATGATAAAAAGGGCTAGTTAGAAAGAAATTAGCTCACAACTCTCATCGTCAACATTCGGCTCTAGTCTATCAAGCCTCTATCACTATCAATTGGTACCAATGACAGACCCATGGCTACCTCAAACTAAAAGTAAAGCTAACTCGAAGTCTAACTCTAAATAGCAAGATGAAATAAATGTAATGAATCCTCCAAAGTAAAGGACGCCCACCAACTCTGCTTTAATGCTTAGATCCTCAATGGTGCACCTATTGACAATCTCAAGTACCTGCCTGTGCATCATAAAATGATGGAGTCCAAAAGTGGACATCTGTATGTGGTATGTACTTATATGTCAAATAGTTGAATGTAACAGAAACAAGTAGAATAATATAAATATAACGTCAACGTAGAATATACACAATCAGAATGTCAAATATCTATCTGAAGCATGAATAAAAAGTAGAAAAGTGACTCATCAACAAATAAAACCTCATCAATCAACTAAGACTCAACTCAATGGAACTCAACTCATCTCATCTCAACTCAATTCGACTCAGTGTACCCAGTGTGGGGACTATCTGGGAGTTTCTCTTATCTATAATAGTCACTTACGAGTCAGTAATTGTACAACAATCTTGCTGATGTTGCCACAATCGTTCTGTACTTTCTAGATAGAGAATGAACTAAATCCACTAGGTGTATAGATATCAACAAGTCCTCTATTGTTTTAGGGACTTCTGACAATAGGGAACCTCAATGTAATATAATGGTTATAATCCTTACCTACACTTGGCTATGTAGTTAACGAGTGCAAGTTAGATTTTAGTCTTACTCATTTCAATGATCGATACTCCTCCCAAGACTGAATGGTCATAAGACCATCCTTCTCAATCAAATCATTTCAATCAGCCTCATAGAGGAAATCATCATCTCATCAACTCAACTCAAATGGAGGCTTTAGGCCTATGAAATCAATCATCTCATCAATTCAATCAAATGGAGTCGTTCATCCTATCATATTAATCATCTCATCAACTCAGTTCTCATTCAATATCTCAAGAACTCAGACTAATCATTAGAGGAACAATCTATTAGACAAATCATTAGAGTTAATTTATGAATACTCATAGACCATCAAGTTCTATCAACCTATCATCATACTCACGTCACAATCATCATTCTCAAATCAAGGCTCTAGATTCAATCCCTAGGTTCATTCATGCATGCTTTCATGAAATATCATATAGGGTTATGCAATAACTTATGACAAGCATTCAATTCAAGAAAACAAATTTATAATGATCATCAACATATGAAAATACATGTAATATGTATAATTTTCAAGAAAATATTCATGAAATTAATTAAAGAAATATGTATGGGGACTCATGGACTCTTAACTCCTTTATTACCATTTATGGGGTACATGAAAGAACAATCCAATGTTTTACTTTAGCCTTACATACCTATGGTGAAGCTTTCAATAATCAATTCTCAAGAATTCTCCCTTGAACTCTTCAATCTTAAGCTCATATTCTCTTCTCTCAAACCCTAGTCTTTTCATGAACTTAGAAAGAACTTAGAATGGCGTTAAAAACCTTTTTTACATTCAAAATAACCCATTTAGATCGTGTTTTGAGTTTAAGAGGGGTTGGAAAAGGTATGGAATACCCCTTGTGAAATTAAGAAACAATGTTCCAGCACGGGACATGGGATCCGTAACGTGAACCTGTCAAATTTGGGTATTTTTCGCCGAAAATTCTCCATACGAGTTTTTCAATCCCGTAGAAAATTTTTGGAACAAAATTAAGTGTTGTTTGTCGGGAGATGCGCGTTGCTCACCTGTCGTGCACCCTCACTAATTTGCGTTTTCACATCAAAAAAATTATCTTTTCATCCAGTTGCTCCAACAATTATTCGAGACCACTTTCCAACTCAATTCTCCTTGCTGATCGCAAATCTGGCCTTCGATTTGCCATCATATCATGGGAAGACACGTAGTGTGCACATATTTCCTCTAGAGGTATTTTGATAATTTTACTGATCGTTACATCATCTGCCCCTTGGGATCATTCTTCCTCGAATGATGAGTAAAGGTGGATATCAAGGCACGAATAAACTCAAAACTCATCTCAATCCTCATTCAACAACTCATACTATCGACTCTTCATCAAGCTCTACTCAAGCTCTGACTAGACACATCACTCAAGAATAGGGACATCAACTCAAGAATAGACAAATCAATTTAAGTCAAAGGTAAGAGAATTTACCTTTAATATTTTCATCATCGGGTAGGAGTTGGTGCAGATATTTAGCTCTCATATCTTCCCCAGTTTCCCACGTGGCTTCCTCAACGAATTGATTTCTCCACAGGAGTTTGACTGAGGCAATCTCTTTGGTTCTCAACTTGTGAACCTGATGATCAAGGGTTTGGACCAGAATCTCGTCGTAGGACAAACTATCCTTTACTCTAATACTCTCAACAGGGATCACCAAGGCAGGATCTCCCAAAACATTTTTTCAACATCGAGACGTGGAACAGATGATAGATTGTATATAACTCAGAAGGTAACTCTACCTCATAAGCGACCTTTCCAATCATCTTCACAATCTTATAGGGACAATTATAGCAAGGACTCAATTTTCCCTTCTTCCCAAATCTCATACCCTTCATAGGTGACACTTTCAAGTACACCCAATCATTTACCTCAAACTCTAAGTCTCTTCTCTTTACATCCGTGTAAGACTTCTGGCGACTTTGTGCAGTCTTCAATCTCTCTTTCATGACCTTTACCTTCTCTATTGACTGATGGACAAGATCAAGTCCAATCAACTCTGTTTCTCCCACCTCGAACCACCTAATTGGTGATCTACATCTCCTCCCATACAAAGCTTCATAGGGAGCCTTTTGAATGCTTGCATGATAACTATTGTTATATGCAAATTCAATCGATGGTAGGTGATCATTACAACTTCCTTTGAAGTCAAGTACACAGGCTCTCAACATATCTAGTAAAGTCTAAATTGTACGCTTTACCTGGCCATTTATGGATGAAAGGCTGTACTCAGAGTCACTTTAGTACCCAATCCTTTCTAAAAAGATCTCTAAAATTGGGAGGTGAATTGAGCTCCTCTTTCCAAAATGATGGAAAGGGAACTCCGTGCAACCTCAAAATATCACGAATGTACAATTTGGTGTACACCTCCCCTGTGTTAGTTGTCTTAACTACTAAAAACTGAGCCAATACGGTCATTCTATCCACAATCGAGCATATCAAATCATGTTGCATTCGAGACCTCGGTTGACCTATAATGAGGTCCATGTTGATCATCTCCCACTTCCATTTAGGAATCTCAAAGTTCTATGCCAATCCACGTGGATTTTGATGCTTAACTCTAACTTGCTAGCAATTTAGGCACCTTGAAATAAATTCAGCAATATCCCTCTTCATTCTACTCCAGCAATAGACTTCTCTCAAGTCGTCCTACATCTTGGTAGATCCAGGATGAATGGAATATCTCAAACTATAGGATTCAGCCATAATCCTTTCTCAAACCCCACCAACATCCAAAATGCACAATCCAATATGGTATCTCAACACACCATCTCCCCCTTTGGAGAAGACCATCACTTTCTGTTTGTGGACAGCCTCTTTCAACTGAAGTATGGCAGGATCTTGGTCTTGTTTTTATTTCACTTTTGCCACTAAGGATGAAGGAGACCCATTCTAAACATTGAATCCTCCCTCATCAATCTCCTCAAGTTGAACAGCCAATCGAGCCAATTGATGTACCTCCGTCGTTAACTCCTTCTTCCCTTCCCCAACATGGGCCGTACTACCCATTGACAACCTGCTAAGAGTGTCAGCAATAATGTTATCTTTACTTGGGTTGTAGAGAATGCTCATGTCATAATCCTTGACCAACTCTAACCATCTTCTCTGTCACAGGTGGAGCTGTTTCTGATTGAAGACATATTGCAAGCTATTATGGTCAGTGAACACATCCACATGCACTCCATACAAGTAGTGGAGCCAGATTTTGAGTGCAAACACCACTACTGCAAACTCAAGATCATGGGTCGGATAGTTCCTCTGATGAACCTTAAGTTGTCTAAAAGCATAAGCTATCACTTTCCTCCTCTTCATCAGCACACCTCCCAATCCAACTCTCGAAGCATCACAATAGATCACGAAGTCCTCTATCCCATCGGGCAAGGTTTAACACTAGTGCAATAGTCAATCTAGTAGTTATCTCTTGGAAACTTTTCTCATATTCATTAGAAAACTGAAACTTGATCTTTTTCTGAGTCAATTTATTCAATGGTGCGGATAGGAAAGAAAATCCATCAACAGACCTAC
>JAPFFP010045685.1:0-11478 GCA_026153255.1 Solanum medicagineum | reverse complement strand
TTTTTGCTGATTGGTTTCATTATCATAAAGCGGCGCCAAAATTGGCTTGGTTTCAAGATGTAGAATCTATGCTGAATGGTTAGTGAAACAACCCTTCTGGCTATATTTTCTATTACTCCACCTATTTCAAAAAGTATTCGCCCTGGTTTAACAACAGCTACCCCCTCTGATATCATTTGAGAATATAAACTCTTGTTGGATTTCCAATCCTAGCAGGAAAGGGAGGGAAACAGATACTCAATTTAAAGTGAGTAAACAGAGTTCCATACTCGATCTCTCTGGAGCGACATCTTTCTCGAATGCAGCATATAACTCTCCATTGTACTACGCTCTCCAAGTGTGCTTGTTCCCCCTTCTTCCAGTACCAAAATGGGTTCTTTACAAGAAAGAATTACTTCTACCAAAGAAGGGTCCATAACCCATATTCAAATATTTTATGTACCCGCATACGATTTGACTGACCCTGCTCCTGCTACAACATTTGCACATTTAGATGTTACTACCATACTATCAAGAGGATTGACTTCCAAAGATATTTATCCAGCATTAGATCCGTTAGATTCAATGTCAACCATGCTTTAACCTCGGATCACTGGTAAGGAACATTACAAAAATGCCCAAAGAGTTAAGAAACTTTACAATGTTACAAAGAACTTCAGGACATTATAGATATCCTTGGATCGGACGAATTATCCAAAGAGGATCATTAACTCGTAGCAAGAGCATGAACAATTGAGTGTTTCTTATCACAACCCTTTTTTGTAGCAGAAATATTTATCGGTTCTCCACGAAAATATGTTGTTCTAGCAGAAACAATTTGAGGATTTCAATTGATCCTTTCCAGAGAATTAGATGGTCTTTCTAAACAAGCCTTTTATTTGGTAGGTACTATCGATGAAGCTACCACAAAGGCTATGAGCTTAGAAAAGAAGAGCAATTTGAAGAAATAACCTTAAATCTTAGTGTACTGACCCCTAATCGAATTGTTTGGGATTCAGAAGTGGAAGAAATTTAAGACTACTATTATCAACTGAGTTTGAGGGAAATGTCAATGTAAGAAAGATTCAGGGATTGTAACCATTTCGTCTCATGTCCTAAACTCAATACTCTCACTTATGTCTAGATTTCCAAATTATTTATTCACAAGCTTGAAAATACCTAAGCAGGGTTGCACACCTCTATCGTCCTACCTCATTGACAACCTAACTACATTGTTGAGCAGAGATAGACATGATTAATGAGAATGCTTTAATATTATTTTCCTGTATTTGAATCAAGTTAGGTGTATGGGTAGTTGTCACGGGTCTCCCATACACGGATCAACCTAGTTTCCTAGATGAACAAGCTCCCCATACCCCTGTGTTCTATTCAATCCAATATATCTCGAATTCATAATGAACAACGAATTTACCCCATGGTTGACTAGACTATGAAGCATAGATAAAAGAGATAAAGGAATAATTAAGTGAAAACCCATTCATAAATTGCAAATATCAAGAACTAAGATATTGTCTATGGTTACAATCCCATAATATTGGAAGATTAGCCACTCATAATTGTTCTAAAACACATAAAAATGCTAAACACATTCAAGAATGGAAATCTAAGATGAAAAACCAACCATAGTGACCCTATAATGGAGTTCTCAGTCGTATCTCCTTGTTCCCTCAAAAAATATATGATAAAATTAATGTTCTAAATTGAATATTGATGTGAGGCCAAATATACATATTTTTAGTCATTATTTACCTCACATTTAGTACTTTTTTAAAAATCCGTTTTGAGTATAAATTTTATGTATTGTGCGGAACTATGTATTTTATTTGTCGGATTAAATTGGCGCAAAAATGAAGAGATTTGGAGCCCAAACGAATTAAAAAAGGTAGATTACAGAAGGAAATTTAAGCAGGCAGCTTAAGAAATTTAATTAAATATAATAATAATATATATATTATTAAATAATTATAGGGCAAAATTGTAATTCAATTGCAAGAGGTGCCTGCCAGTTGGCAACATGAATCTGAAGGTGGCATACAACGCAACGCACGCATGAAGTTAGAAGTTTCCTTCCGATTTTGGGTTTTTCAATTTGTTTTGGACTCAATTATTTTATTTGAGATTTATTCCTATACTTATAAATATTTTATAGAATTAGGTTTTACATAACTTTTGATTTAGAGAGAAATAGGAGCCGCCGTGGAGGCCGGAAAATTTTGATTTCATCTTTTCTTCTCCATTAATATTTATTTTTATATTTATCTTTAAATGATTCCTGGTAATTTCTTCATGTCTATATGGAGTTAAAAATTCTCGTTCTAAGATTATGGTAGCTAATAAGATGATTGTTTAGTCATTATTAATTCGAAAAATTTATTTATCATATTAGTTGTTCCTATATTGCTTTTATCTGTACTTTATAGCCTGATCAACTAGGGAGTAAATTAGTTGTTCATTCTGAATTCGAGAGATGTTGGAATGGATAGAACACAATAGTATAGGGAGCTTGTTCGACTAGGAAGCTAGATTGATTCATGTAAGGGAGACCCGTGACAACTACCCTTACACCTCGCTTGGTTCAAATACAAGAAGATAACGTTAAAACACTTTTATTGATGTGTCTATCCCCACTCAACGATGTAGTTAGACAGTCAATAAAGGTAGGCCGACAGAGGCGTGCAACCTTGATCAGGTAATTTTAACCTGTGAATCACCAACTAGATAATCAAATAATTTGATGAAATTGAGGCTAAACATGATTATTAGCTAAACCATAATCTTAGTTCGATTCATTCATTGACTATATAGAAAAATCTTTTCTCTTGGTTAATTGTTCACTGATTAAAAATTAGTTAGAATTAATACAACTTAGTAAATAATTAATTGACAAGTCCTTTGGGTTCGACATCCTGACTCTTTTAGAGCCACTATATTACTTGGGTTGACCACGTACACTTGCGTGTGTTAGTGAAGCAACAAGTTTTTGGCGACGTTGTCGGGGACTTAGAAATTAATTATTTTTTAGGTTATATTTTTTTTATTATTTAAGTGTTTTTTTCCTTTTTAGTATTTTATTCTTTTTATTTTTATATTTTTCATTTTTGTTTGTCGAATATTTAAAAAAATAAAAAAATATTTTTTTAGTACAAGATTGATATGGATGATTGGAATAAATGGTGGTTGGGTGATAGATATCCTTGTCAATATTGTGATGGACCCCACTCGAATATTGAATGTCATACTATTCAGAAGAGCGAGTTGTGCGCACCTATCCAATCCTTTAAATGGAATATTTGTCATATATGTGGTGGTCAAGATGGTCATTGGAATGGTTGTCTGAACTTGTATCCCCCTCCCTCAAACTCCAATTATTCTTCTATTGTTTGTGATGTTAACAGGGGTAATAAAGTGGAGCAGACAAAACAAAAAACTTGTACTAGTGAGCTATTGAGGCAAATATTGGAGCTACAGGAGAAGACAATGGAGTAACAAAAAGAAGCGAATTCCCACCTCAGAAATATAGCTACCCATGTAGCAGAAAATAAGCTCAAACTAGAGGTAGATCAATTTTGCTCAGACGATGTTCATGACAAAGAGGCTCACTTGAACACAAAGGTTGAGGCGAATGATGTCCAATCACCAATTGTCGATTTTGAGAAGAGTACACACGAAGATTTAAATAATACTATAATCCATGAATTAGGGGGTATTAGGCCTCATTCCTATTATTTTTCTACTTTGGGCTTGGATAGTGAGATATTAATCGAGCTATTTAAGCCTATGAAAGAGTATAAGAAACAGGAACAATATGTCTATATTCTTGAATTTGTTAAGAAACAATCACAAAATTACATTCCTCATCTAAGGGTTAAGAAGTGTAAGATGCGATATTTATTACTTGGCTCCTTTATCTTCATACCACTGCCCCTTGAGTGAAGTAGAAAGATGGATGCAAAATTGGGGGTGCAATTCATTCTTCAAAGTGGAGAAAAAAATTGGTAGTGATTTGAGTCGTGCCGTGACATTAAATCAGACGCTTATGGGAGACAACCCATTGTATTGTAGCTTTTTATTTTTTATTTTTATTTATTTAGTGTCATTTTTTTTCTTTTTTTGTATGTTTTTTTTTAATTTTTTGCGAGTTAGGGAAAGTCTGAGTATCTAAAATTTAGAGCAAAGGAGCAATTTGAGCTTAAGTGTGTGGTGCGTATGGCCCTCGATAAATGTTAAGAGGATATGCTTCTAGCTAGGTCTAAAGGTCTCAGGGAGTTTTCTTAACCCTTGTTTTAAATTTTAATTTATGCTTTGAGGACATAACATCTTTTCAAATACGGGGTGCAAATTCTTCAAAATATATTGTTTAGGATGGAGTGTGCATTAGGGTTTGTATAATATTCATAAAAAAAATGAAAAAAAATTTAAAAGTTAAAAAAAAATAATAACAAAAAGATTTTTATTTTTTTTATTTTTTTATTAGTAGAAGCACACTTAGCCCACCCCTTGGTTTTTCTTTTCTGTTCTTTTCCGAGGGGGGGCCCTTTTAACCAAGTATATTTTTATTTTTTTATTTTTGGAAATAAATTTTTATTTTTAGGAAGTAAATTTTTATTTTATTTTAATTTTTTTTTTGGAAAGAAAAGAAAACACCTTTTGACTCTTTTGGTACATGCTATTTAGGCTTAATTTTGAATAGTACTTTCCTGTGAATGCTTGATTGCTAATTAAATTGTAGATTCTTTGACATCTAGGCTCATGGTTATGACTCTATATATAGCTTATTTTATGTTTTTGTTTGTTGTGACCCTATCTCTCTTAGAAGTGGAATTAATTCATCTTGAGTGACACTTGTGCCATGTGTGGTGAGAATTTGGTTATTCTATATTTTGCATATTAGTCTAGCACTTGCTCTGCATGTTATTGAAGCAAAATAAAAAGTATTGCTTTATTTAGGAGATGATAATAGGTTTTCTTTGATTTATCTTGTAAAATTTTAGCTTTTTCAAATATTATATCACTAGTTAGCCCTTTTGAGCCTATAACTTTTTTGTTAGTAGCCATATTTTTACCTTGATCCAATTTTGTTGAGTCCCTAGTTTTTGCATCTTGCTTCCTTGAGCACTGTAGCATAACTTATTATAATTGTTAAATTTGAAGAAAATGAATATTTAAGTGGCAAAAGGTGATCAATGATAGCTAAATGATGATGGAAAAGTCCTCTTTGAAAGAATGTGTCATGAATAAAAAAAGAAAAGAGAAAAAAAATTATTTGAAAAAATAATGAAACGTTCTTGATTAGATGAGATTGCTACTGAAATTAAAGAGAGGGTTGAAAAAAACTAAAGAGAAGATAATGGGTGATGAAGTCTAAAAGTGCAAAGTGCTTAGGGAAGTGTAAGTCACTATTATATAGTTTTCCTTCCCGTCCCTTAGCCTACATTACAACTCATTAAAAGTCCTATTTGATTCTATTCAAAAATGTTTAATTAGTGGAGATGTACATAATGGGCAGACCTATGGTTCCTTGTGCATATATGTGAATTCTTTGTGAGCGTGAGAGTTGTTTTTTAATGCAAAGTCCTTAGTTTATATTCAATCTTTTGAATTGAGTGTGCGAACTATTTTTTTCATGTGAGGGCACTTGTTTCATCATAGATAGGTGGTGTTATTAACTTCTTTAAGAGATTAGGTGAGCAAAACTTAAATTTGATGAGTTAGAGTCCTTCCTTGAGGCTGGGAGATTAAAAGTTTGTTATTTCTTTGTATATTTTGCATAATGATTGGGAAGTGTATGTGAATTTTTTGGATGGCCTAAATTGTTTGTATCAACCAAAGTAGCAGTCCTATTTAATTTTTTTGATGAGCTTTAATGGTTGCTCGAGGACGAGCAAAAGTTTAAGTGTGGGGTGGTGATGTGAGGCCAAAAATACATATTTTTAGTCATTATTTACCTCATATTTAATACTTTTATTTATCCCTTTTTAGTATAAATTTTATGGACTGTGCTGAAGTATGTACTTTATTTGTAGGATTAAATTGATGCAAAAATGAAGAGATTTGGAGTCCAAACGAATTAAACAAGGAAGATTACAGAAGGAAATTTAAGTAGGCAGCTTAATGGATTTAATTGAATATAATAATGTATATTATTATATAAGTATACGACAAAATTGCAATTGAATTGCAAGAGGCTGCCTGCCATGTGGCAACATGAATCTGAAGGGGGCGTATGGCGCAGCGCACACATGAAGTTAGAAGTTTCCTTCTGGTTTTGGGTTTCCCAATTTGTTTTGGACTCAATTATTTTATTTGGAATTTATTCCTACACTTATAAATATTTCATAAAATTAGGTTTTAATTAATTCAAAATATTTGTTTATCATATTAGTTGTTCCTATATTGCTTTTATCTATACTTCATAGCCTGATCAACTAGGGAGTAAATTAGTTGTTCATTCTGAATTCAAGAGATGTTGGAATGGATAGAACACAGTAGTACAGGGAGCTTGTTCGACTATGAAGCTAGATTGATTCGTGTAAGGGAGACCCATGACAACTACCCTTACACCTCGCTTGGTTCAAATATAGGAAGATAACGTTAAAACACTTTTATTGATGTGTCTATCCCCACTCAACGATGTAGTTAGACAGTCAATAAAGGTAGGCCGACAGAAGCATGCAACCTTGATCAGGTAATTTTAACCGTGTGAATCACCGACTAGATAATCAAATAATTTGATGAAATTGAGGCTAAATATAATTATTAGCTAAACCATAATCTTACTTCGATTCATTCATTGATTGTGTAGAAAATTTTTTTCTCTTGGTTAATTGTTCACTGCTTAAATAAATAGTTAGAATTAATATAACTTAGTAAATAATTAATTGGCAAGTCCTTTGGGTTCGACATCCGGCTCTTTTAGAGCCACTATATTACTTAGGTTAACTACGTACACTTGCGTGTGTTAGGGAAGCAACAAATATAAACCTAAAAATCCCGTTTCTCGCTTTTGCCCTTGCGTCTTCAAAGTTTGTGACGAGGACTAGGGTGCTTTTACTGTGTTTCTGCATTTAATGCTCATTGGGCCAAATTCTCTGTTTCTTTTGCATGTCCACGAAGCGGACTTTGACCATTTTTATGCTTTTCTCCTTTTTCTCCATCTTTTCAGCTTGCACAAGTTTTTGCACATGTTCGCGATGCAGACACAAGTACTTTTGCTAGACTTACTGATTTCTTCACTTCATTCTGCGGTTGTGTACTTTATTAAACTCGAATGTGAACCTGGACATATATAATCTGCTAAAAAACCTACAAAAACACAACCAACAAGCGTACTTGGCCCAAGATTAGCTAAATAAGCTAAATTACACTAAAAACACCTAAACTCTATGGATTTATACTCTGACTAAGCTCTATACATGGGTAATTTTGGTTAATTTGGCGTATAAATACACCTAAGATCACTACCCCACGCTTAGAGCTTTGTCTGTCCTCGGGACAAATCAAGACACATTCATGTTATGACCACTGAGTAGCATGTACAAGGTACATCTTACAAGTGTGTTTTTCTAAACCAGGTCAAACATATTTCAACACCCTTAGCAGGGTCACATCGCACTTTGCCCTCGTGATACAATATAGACTCATGTGGAATTTCTGTTAATAGCTACTCTAGTTCTCACCCTTTGACAATCATGTGCCTTTACCAGAATAACTGCCCATGTGTGCACCACAACAACCTAGCTAAGGGATTACAAATAGGTAAAAATCAACTCTTGCTCTCCCAAAAGATGTCCCATGTTGCTTCTACTTCCTATAGGCTTGCCCTTAATGTGTAACCTCCCCAGACACATAACCTAACTTAAAGGATCACATAGGTCTTTTATTTGGTTGTAATGCAGGCTAAAGGCGGGTTTGGGATATTTATAGGTATGTCCTTCATGGCTCAGTTCCCAAGTGCTTATAGCCTCTACTACTCTCTTTTCTTGTTTCATCTTTCTTCCTTCTTAACTTGACACCCCTGTTGACATCCAATTTTGACCCTCCATATTATAAATTAATTATCGAGCTTCTTCAATTTTTAACAATGTGAAATAATTATCTTCGGGAAAACATATATTTTAAGCTATTTTAGGGTTATACTTAATCAAAAATCATTCTAAAAAAAGATTTTATTTTCTTGTTAATTATCTTGATTTAATTATAAATTATATTAAAATTAATTATTTCACTTTGATATTTTAAAGAAGCTCATTAATTGATCTAATTTAATTTATCGTGTATTTTAAAATTCAAACCCACGCCTCAACCCCACATGTCCCCTTCCTTTTTTCCTTTTTCCTTTACTTTTTCTTTTTATTTACTTTTTCATTTTCTTTTTACATGGGACCATATGTCTCCTACTCTCTCCTTTTCTATCTTTTCTTCCTCACAACTCACGACCCTCCATTTTTCTTCTCCATTTTTGAAATCAACACACAGACATTCTCTTCCTTTCAAACTAAACAAAAGTCAAAATCTCCAACGACTCCAATTTCAACAGCCATTTTTGAAACAACTCAACGCCTCTCTCCAACGTTTGATTTTTAAAATTCAAATCCCTAATTTCAAGCCCTTTTTCTACTATAAAATCCCCATTTTGCTCACTGCAAAAAGGGGGCGGTTCCAGATAAAAGAGAAGACATTAAATTTCCAGGAGGAGCCGTCCCTCATCTCAAAAAGAAAATATATTAAGATTTTCGCTTCAAGTAAGCCAATTTTCAAGAAAAGTTCAGTCACATTGAAGGCTCCTGAGGCCGATTTTTTTTAATTTTCGAAGTTATGAAACCCATAAGCGAGGTACCATTTTGGTGTTGAATGCTCCCTCTTTAACTCGTTGTCCCAAGTTCTCTGCCCCGAAAAAGGTAAACTTTTTTCTCGTACATCGTCTGTTTTAGCTATAAATATTGTTGATTTAGCTGTAATCTTCTCATTAATGATTTTGTCGATAGCTTATTCATTTTATTTCAGGCGAGCATGGAGTTTATGTGAAATTCTCATTGTTGCCTTTTGTTGTTTCCAGCATGATTCTTAAATAAGTTCCCTCTATTACATTTTTTTCTTTTATTACTATTATCTCTTCTATTGATAAATATTAATTCATACTCTGCTTCTTTGCATTTGATATCTATCCGAGTCCGTGTTGGACTCCATCCCTGTATCTAGGGTCAGCCTTGGGTCATTTTACGTTATAGAGAAGCTGAATTACAGGTTTTGGGGATGAAATGTTACTGTATACTGATATACATCATGTATACAGTAACGTGATATAAAAAATGGGCAAAAAATCTAACTCTTGGGTAGGAATTGTTCAAAGTGATTGGAATATTGAATTCACAGGTTCATATATAGGAGAAATATGGTATATAGATTGATATACAGTGTATATACCTCACCGTGATACAGGCAGGGAAAGGGGTTCAAAACCCAAGTGCAGCAGTCTCAAGGCCCATAGATGGGCTGAAGTAGGCCCAAATACTTAGAAATTTAAGATAGGTTAAAATTGGGCCTGTCAAGCCCAATAACTTTGTTTTATTTCTTGTTAAATTGTACTCTTGTTTTTATTTTGTTTGTTCACTCTACATTACTTTTGTTGTTTAATTTCAATCTAAGTAATGTCCCCAAAAGTCAAACCATTTGTGTTAGTTAAAAAATTAATTTTGTGATTTTAAGTTCGAAGAATGCATTTCTAAGTCTTTTCAATACTTCAAATATGTTTGTGAAAGTTCTTTACTTAGATTTTTCTAAGTTCTATTTTAAACATTGATCTTTTCAAAAATAGTCAATTAGTTTTCAAGTCGTCGGATAACCGCATGTTAGTGGCTTTTAAGTGCTAATACCTTCTTAAAATAGTAATAAGAACCCTTACCCATTTCTCTGAAATTTTTGGACTTTTTCTGTTAGAGTCTTAAAATTATTTTAAGTTTTCTTAATTTCTTTAAAAAATTAAGTGGCGACTCTGTTTTCTTATTTTTAAAAAATTGGTCTTCTTATTTTTTAAAAAATCCATTTTTATGATTAACAATAATGGCGACGCTGCTGGAGATTTAATTAGGTTCTAACCATTAGATTAGGTTGTTTGACTAACTATTCGATTTCTAAATTATTTGCTTTATTTGTTTAATTCAAACATAAACTGTCATTCCGCTCATACTTCCTCCAATCCTGGAACTTGGCACTATCACAAATGCACGTGAGGTGTTCTTTGCGCACCCGCAAACTTCTTTCAAAAAATTCAAAATTTAGGAGAGTTGGCATATGCGCAAAGTGTTCGAATCTTTTTCCGTGTGGCTGCGTATCCTCCTCACTCGAGTTGTCCGCTCGAAAACCTATTGTCTAGTAAGCAAAATCTTAGGAAACATAAGATAGAACTAAACCAAATCCCTACTTCTAACCATTTGCCTAGGTCGACCCAATACCTGAGGGGTATTGGCCCATTAGATAGACCACCTTGAGTCCATAGTGGCCTCCGACCCAAATGGACGATCATACTTATATGTTTAAAATGTGAAGGTTGCATATGTTATTTGATAAACCACTGTCCCTTTGAGTTGGGAGTTTATTTTAATAGCTTAGTCAAAGTTGGATCTTCACGAGATGCTACATCATCCAAAGACGTTCGGGATACCCAAGAAGTCAAGAAGAGGAGATTTTCTATGAAGGTTTAGTCTAGTATTGTGCCCCTGCGTGGGACTGATTATTTATATCCCTTTTCCCTGTTATGTATCCCCATTTTATTTAAGTTGTAATATTTTGGGGCAATGGAACGTTTCAAATGGTGTATACATCCTTCAAATTGTTAGACCAACACTTGGCATAATGGGTCACATATGTATATTAGGACGCATTATATTTTGTTTATGTGCTAAATGCCATATAACTTGCTTATTTGTGTTGTTTTACTTATTTGTTTAAATAGATATGTTTTGCCTCGAACATGATTGGTCCATCATTCCATTCCAAAGTCTTAGAGCATTTTAGGCATATAAAATCTAATTTTGGGCCTTTCTAAAACACTTTTGAGCCTATTGTTCAAAACACTTAAAACCACTCCTTATGTTCAATTGGGTCATCACTCAAATTCATGTTGACTTTATTATTCTTGAAAAATAATTTTCATATCAAAATAGTCAGAATTACCAAGTATTCTACTAGTTTCATATCAAATTTTATAATATCTTCATTCTTAGTTAAACCTTTCAGAGCCAGCTTGTGAACATTTTATTCAAATAATAAATTCATTTAGTCCAGTAAATGATCAAATTTTGTCCATTTGGTCATTCTTCTAAAATCTCCTGTTCTTCGGATTTTGGATTAATCTATTTACACAAAACAAATGTTATTTGATACTTTGATTATTTATTATGAATAATGGACTAACTCTTTCACCTTTTGAGTTTTCTTTCCTTTACAGAAGAGAAACTGATTTATGTTGGTAATCAAACT
>JAPFFP010045684.1:0-11478 GCA_026153255.1 Solanum medicagineum | reverse complement strand
ATGTGTTGTGCTTTGTGGGCTGTTGTAAGGATGTTATGGACTTAAAATAGGCTGTACATGATGTATACATGCTAATGGGTATTAGTAAATATGATTAGGGACGGAAAGGTTAAAGGAATATGCCCGGGTTTATAAACACCCGCTTGCTGCCCATGTATTGTTTTCTTATGTGATTGGGATGCCAAGGTGTATCTATTAGCTTTTGCTGCTAGTTTTATCCCTTACTATGTTGTATATAAGTATTTGGAGGAAGGAAAGGTTGTCTTGAGATAGTAACAAGGTCCAACGATGAGGTGTGTAAGGTTACTTAATTCCGTATCGTTTGCCATGAAACATAGATACTTCCTTGGTACATAAAGGCATCTACCAACTCCGATACAACTATTAATCGTGTCTCCACTCTTTCATATGTTCATATGCTGCCATATATAGTCATCTTCAAATCTTCATATAAACATGAATACCAAGTTACATGGGTCCTTTTTAACAAATAAATTTCACAAATTGTTCTATTCCATATGCATTTCATTGTTTACGTAACGTACCCTTTTCATTGTCATATTGTTTCGTATGATTATATACATGTCACAGACTACATATACAGTCTTACAACTCTAATATTGTGACCATCAAAAGAACCATCTCAAAGGTAATTGAAAGATAAAGTATACAGTTTTGATGGGTGGTAGCCCAAGGGGGTTCGGCAAGAACCTAGCATAGGGACGATCCCGATACAGTTTTGATGGGTGGTAGCCCAAGGGGGTTCAGCAAGAACCTAGCATAGGGACGATCCCGATACAGTATTACGAGTGGTAGCCCGAGGGGCTTTAAGAAGAACCTAGCATAGGGACGATCCCGATACAGTTTACCACTGATCAGTTGGTCATTTGCATTATAGCTGTGCACAGATTTTATAGTACAGATTTTACAGTAAAGGTAAAGTAACATAAAGGACATAAAGTACAGAATCCCATAGTATAACTAAAGGTGGTCTCTTATGCTACATCAGTGTACAGTTTCACTTGAGTTGTTATATCACATACAGTGTTCCCTGCCTTACATACTCAGTACATATCTCTTACTGACGTCCCTTACAGGGAACCTGCATTTCATGCTGCAGGTACAGGTGCTAGTAGATCTCTCTAGTAGGAGTACAGGACATTCAGCTGCTGTCACCAAGCTCCAGGTTGCTTCGGGGCTTTGTATATGTCTAGAGCTTGTGTTTATATTGTACATTTAGTTGAGGCGGGGCCTATCCCGACCCTTGTCAGATGTTTTTCTTTATTTAGAGGCTTTGTAGACTATGTGAAGCACAGTGAAGTCATGTCTCGCACTTTAGACAGTGTGGCCCCAACGGCCTAGTCATATGCATTTCCTTTTGGCTTGTTATCACTATTTATCTTCTTAAAGGCACATCAAACGTAAAAACCCCTTATAATATGTATAGAACGATATAGTTACAGGTTGATTCTCCCGAGCCTTATCGGCAACGGGTGCCGGTCCGCCCTACAGGACTTTGGGGCGTGACAATAGAGTTTGAGCTTATCCATAGAAGATCAAATCATCAGTTCTTATAAGTCAAAATTATAGTTCACAATCTAGATGAAAATTTGGACAAACCATTAGGAAGATTGCAGCACGAGATTATACGTAATTTATCTTGATTATGAGAATGATATAGTTCTAACTTCTCGTGCTAGTACATTTTGTATGTATTGAACAGGACCAAGTAGAGATAGATGTTTTGGACTGACTGATTAAAACATGTTCTCTAAACTATTAAATGTACATATTTTCTTAATCTTGATATAACGATTATGAGTTGTATATATTACTTATCATTTTGATTTATTAAAAGGTGAGATTCTGAGATGGGTCAATATGCCTGGTAAGTTGGATGACAATAATATATATTGGTGAAATAATTAGTTAGTTGATGGAATTCATGTTTCAATATAGAGATTGAGGATACACCTTTAATGAGAAGCTTATAAGTTTTCATGTGCAAACTCGATTGGTAGGTTTATGAATCTAGCGCATGAAGTAAGTTAAGTATTGCTCTAAAGGAAATTAATCATTAAATTAAATTCGTCATTAATTTAATTTATTGATTAGTATCTGTAGTCTTAACATGGGGAATTACATAAGTGTTTAATGGAAAATTTCGAAATATAAATAGCGGAGTGCAATTACGAATTTTTAGTGGAATAATTTGTAATTTATTAGTAAGAACAATTCAGATTAAAAAGAATTATTTCCATAATAGGAAGCCTCAATAATAAATTATGTGGTCGCTACAGTGCCTATATTTAACTAGAACTCAAAATCCTATTTCTAATAAAAGAAGGTTTCTTGTATTTCAAGAAAAGGGGTTTTCCTTCTTCTTTTGGATTGGGAAAGGTCCTCTAGGCGTGACAATTTCAATCCATATAAGGTAAAAGGAACTTGTTTTACCCATATTTATTTAATAGATCACTTATATTTTCTAAATAGGTAAAAATGGGTTGATGTATTTTAAGAGTTCATACAAATATGGTCAAAATAGATAAAGTATAGGTACCCATATAGACCCATAGATCCCCCAACTCATAATAAAAAATTCTTAATTGTTCTAAAATAAATTTGTGTGCGTGATTTTTTTTCATGTTTCTTAAAAACTTTGGATCTGGGTGGGGGTGGGGGGGAGGCAAAAATAAATTAACGATTTTTTATTTTTTATTGGCATAGGTATAAATACTGAAAAATCGAACCAAACAAAACTAATTCGATTTTTCGGTTCGGTGTCGGTATGGAGTGGGGGGTGTAGGGGTGGCAATTTCAATCCATATAAGGTAAAAGGAACCTGTTTTACCCATATTTATTTTAATGGATCACTCATATTTTCTAAATGGGTAAATATACGTTGATCTATTTTAAGAGGTCATAAAAATATGGTCAAAATGGATAAAATATAAAGGGTACCTATATAGACCAATAATCTCCCAACTCATAATAAAAAAATTTTATTTGCTCTAAAAAAATTTGTGTGCATGATTTTTTTTATGTTTCTTAAAAAATTTGGATCGGGGTGGGGGAAGGGGGGCAAAAATAAATTAATGATTTTTTTATTTTTTTTATTGACGCGGGCATAAATACCAAAAAATTGAACCAAATCAAACTAATTTGATTTTTTGGTTTGGTGTTGGGGTGGGAAAAAAATTAACTTTTTAAAATTTTTTTATTGAGGAGGGATAAATACCAGAAAATCAAAATATTGAACTAAACCATACTAATTCGATTTTTCGGCTCGGAGTCGGGGTGGGTGGGAGGCAAAAAAAATTAACTTTTTTTATTGGGACCGACATAAATACTGAAAAATAAAAAAAATCAAACCAAACTAAACTAATTCGATTATTCATTTCGGTGTCGGGGTGGAGGGAGCAAAATAAATTAATTATTTTATTTGGACGGGCATGAATACCGAAAAATCAGAAAATTGAACCAAACCAAACTAATTCGATTTTTTGATTCGGTGTAGGTGTGGGGTTGGGGGCAGAAAAATTAATTTTTTTTAAAAGTTTTTTTATTGGGGCGGGCATAAATACCGAAAAATCGAACCAAACCAAACTAATTCAATTTTTCGGTTCAGTGTCGGGGTGGGTTGGGGGGAAAATTAACTTTTTAAAATTTTTTATTGGGATGGACATAGATATCGGAAAATCAAAAATTAAACCAAATCAAACTAATTCGATTTTTCGGTTTGGTGTCGGGGTGGAGGGAGCCAAAAAATATATTTTTTTATTTGGGCGGGTATAAATACCGAAAAATAAAAAAATCCAATTTGAATCCTCAGACTATCCGGGCGGGGTTTTCATCCTCAACAACAAGCCCTTGATTTGAATCCTCTTTTCCTTCTTCATTGCTTTGAGGACAACTCAGACTATCATGTTTTAATTCCTTATCATCATTATCTTCATCATGATCAATCTCGTCCTTCGAGTTATAAGCTATTTCCTCACAAGTTCCGAGACTGATCTTCCTCCTCTTGTCACCTCCAGAAGGTTCCACCATTCTTCTTTTCCTTTCACAACTCACATCTTCTCCAATATGATCATTCGTAGGATAATCAGAATCTTCGAGAATTTTCTCTTCATTAACTTCACAGTCCTTGTCAGACTCCTCATCATCACTTAGAAGAATCGGGCCTTTATTGGGCTTTTCATCCTCAGCAACAGGTGGAGGACTCCCGAATTGGAGTTGCACAAAGATAGGCTATCCCATGTCAGTGCGAGTCCTACTGCACACCCATTTTATACACCCACCTTCACAAGTTGTGAATTCCCCTTTGGTATACTCAGGACGGTTGCAATATTGACACAAGCTTCTTGAAACAGAAGCACCCCCTGAATCCATAAATATGCACCTGGGTCAAATTGCACAGCCATATTAGTACACTACAAAAAACTGATCAGCAAATAATTAAGTTGGTTTTAGACTTTCTTACTAACAAATACTTTTCATGAGACCACAAGTATTTTGAGAAAGCGAATGCAATACTAGAAGAATAAAATGTCATAATTCAAAACATAATCACAAAGGACAATAGCATATCGTATTGAATTTATTGATAATTTTTTATTTTGGTACTTGTGAAATATGTAACTAAGGCATATAAATTGAAACAATAATGTAATTTAGTTATTCATATACACATTAAAGTTTATTTAAGTAGTCAACTAATTTTTTGACAAATTTCACAAATAGCAAGTTTCGAATCCAATTTAGATTTGGTGTCAGGGCGGGGTTGAGGGCAAAAAAAATTATTTTTATAAAAAATTTTGTTGGGGCGGGCATAAATATCGAAAAATCGAACCAAACCAAACTAATTCGATTTTTCGGTTCGATGTCGGGGTGGAATGGGATGGGGGCAAAAAAATTAACTTTTTTTTAAAAAAATTTTATTGGGGTAGGTATAAGTACCAAAAAATTGAAAAATTCACCAAAACCAAACTTATTTGGTTTTTCCGTTCGGTGTCGAGGTGGGGGTGGGGGGCAAAAAAGTTTTTATTTTAATTTTTTTATTGGGATGGGCATAAATACTGTGAAATTAAAAAATTGAACCAAACCAAATTAATTCGGTTTGTGCGCATGAATTCTTTTATTTTTCTTAAAAATATTGAAGTAGAATTTTTTTTAAAAAAAATTTACGATAAAAATAATTTTTTCATATTTAGGAATAGAGTTGGGTGATAGAGATTTAGCATTAACAAGCAAGCTTTGCTTAAAAGTTTTTGGTTTTAAGAGATTAAAGTGGGTAGAGCCATTTTTACTCAAACCATATTTGACCAAATCCATATTTACCCATATTTTATATGGATGGATAGTGATCCAATCTATTTTCACTCAATCCATATTTAATCCATCCAAATCCAATCCAATCCACCCATTTGCCACCTCTAAGGTCCTCTATTAATAGGGTTCTCCTAACCTAAAAGATCCACAACAACACAAGAGAGAAAAATTAGTATTCTATATAATACTTGCCCACCCAAGTATTGAGAGAGTTCGGTTGTTGATTTGGGATCAGTGTAGAAGTCCATGGATCTCGAATATGGTTTGCTTGAAGACATCAATACACGCTTCACGAGGTATTCCTTGAATAGATTTTTTGTATATGATACGTGTTTGTGATTGCTATCGATTATTCATATAAGCTATTGGGAATGCTTCCGCTGTATAATATTTTCTAACAATTTATTTCAGGATCCTTGCTTGCATCTATATAGATTAGACAAAATACGCATGTAGAAGTCTGATAAATTTGCTACTATCCCGTAATGAATTTTGCTCTTAAATTTTTTTCATTAGTGCAATATGTACAATTTAATCTGTCACATAGTGCATATTTATAAGAAAAAAATTTCGTATATATGTAACTAAAGTTTAACTTCCTTCCACTTAGATTCTACTGCAGTACCAATGCTCTGCAACTGTTTTGTACTAATGAATATTACAGCTTAATATAATTTCACCTTTGATTACCAAAAAAAAAAAAAAGAAAGAAAGGGGAGCATTGATTGCTGCAGATGCCGTGACCTAGGACCTCTTTTTCATGGAAATTTTTTAATATACAATATTATTGGTGGTCTTATTTGAAGACAGTAGCAACCAATTATGATTGAAAAACTTTCTAATAGAACATGCAACTTGATTTAATTGCTAACTAATGAATTGATGAACCAGCCAAAGAATAAAAGTCGTTTGAAAGTGGAAGTTGCTCTCTCACGTGATTGGACAAAATTGGTAGGGTTATAATTGGTAAAATTGCTACCTCATCTCTTCATCATTATATATACGTGACTTCATATCGGTAATTATATATGTGTCAAATTATATATTGGATGAACTGGAATCTTTGTGGGATAATTTTTTCTGGAATTTTTGTATAATCAGAAAAAAAGAAAAAAAGGTAATGAGTCTTTCTCTATAATTACCAAAAATTTAAATAGTAATGAAGTATTAAATTTATTTGTTGGCTTAGACCTTTCCTTCCTAACGGATGAATTTAATACAAGTCATTACGTATTTAATTTCTAGTTTGATAATCTGTATTAACTCTTCTAAACTGAGTAATATATGATTGGATCAATGTAGCTATTGTTCATGATATAATTACAAGAGATTAAATAGTAATGAAGTATTAAGTTTATGTGTTGGCTTAGACCTTCCTCCCTAATAGATGAATTTAATGCAAGTCATTACGTATTTAATCGCTAGTTTGACAATGTCTTAACTCTCCTAAACTGTGTTATATATGATTGGATCAATGTAACTAGGACTTGTGATTTTCACTTCTTTCTCTATAATTACCAAAAATTGAATAGTAATGAATATTAAATTTATGTGTTTGCTTAGACCTTCCTCCCTAGCGGATAAACTTAATACAAGTCATTACGTATTTAATTGCTAGTTTGATAATCTGTATTAACTCTCCCAAACTGAGTAATATGTGATTGGATCAATGTAACTAGGGTTTATGATTTTCACTTGACTTAAACTAATAGTAAACTCTCCAACTGAGTTAGGTCGATACAAGTTAATGGAGTGAATAATTAGTCATTACTTATGTGTATTGTATGAGTAGTTCTCTAATCCCAACGATTGACTATTCCGGATGTGTATATATATATATACACATACACACATATATGTGATGAGTTTGAATTATTATTCAATGTTCATATGACTGTATATTGATCTATTGTAGCTTTTTCAATCACAGATTCAACATGTCTCCTTTTAACCACCATTGCCACTATTTTGAGTCAAAATAAACTTGAGGGTCCTAATTATGTTGACTGGAGAAGAAATCTTGACATGTGTTAACTACTGAAGAGTACAAATTTGTATTCCATGAAGAGTATCCACTAAACCTAATGAATAGTCTAGTGATGAGGAAAAGCTTGCCTATCAAAAATAGAAAAAGGCTGATGAGATGGAGCGGTGTTAACGTTACATTCTGGCTTCAATGTCAAATTTATTGCAACATCAGAATCACGTCATCGCCTCTACTTTTGAGATTCTGGAGAATCTCAAACAAATGTTTGGGGACCAAAATCACGCAGCTAAGAAGAATGCCATGAGAGACCTCATGAACACTAAGATGACTGAAGGTACTCCTGTTAGAGACCATGTTCTGAAGATGATAAGTCTTTTGAATGAACTAGAGGTCCTAGGAGCTGAAATTAATATTGCAATTTCTGCCAGACAGTTTTCAACAATTTTGCTTGAACTATAATATGAGTAAGATGAGTTTATCTTTGGTGCAATTGTTTAATGAGCTGCAGGCAGCAAAGACGATTGCCAGAAAACAGTTATCCTCTATGGCACTACATGTTGAGAAAGGTTCTGCTTCTAAACGAAAGGTGGACAAAAAAAGAAAAAGGCTCAAAAAGTTAAGGCAGTTGCACCTTCAATTGGAGGCTTGAAAAAGCCTAAGGGAAAGTGTTTCCGTTGCAAGATGCCAGGTCATTGGAAGGCGCAGTATCCAATTCTCTTAGCCAAGAAGAAGAACTCAGGTAACTCACTTTCACTTGTTGTTGAAACATGTTTAGTGGCTATTTCTACCACTTCATGGTATGTAGATTCTGGAGCCATTGTTCACATCTGCACTACTTTGCAGGGGTTTCAAGAAACACACATGCTGATTAGAGGTGAAGTTAGTGTTTTTCAAGTAGATGGCTCAACGGCTCCAGCTTTAGCATTAAGAAATCTTAGCATTTCGTTTGGTAGTGGTAGAGCTTTAATTTAAAAGACGCATTATACGCACCTGCTGTTAGAAGAAATTTGATTTCAGTTTCTAAAGCTTTGAGAGATGGTTATGATGTTAATTTTTCTGATAAAGGTTGTGTTATTAGTTGTAATAAACATTTTATCTTTGTGAGTTCATTAATTGATGGTCTTTATATTATTAATGTTTCTCCAGAACTGCAACAAACTAATGAACTGAATAATGTCAATATTTCAAGCAAAAGAAAGTGTTCTTTCTGAATTTAATGAGACTCACTTATGGCACTTGCATCTATGTCGCATAAATCTAGATAGGTTTTCAAGGTTGGTTCGAGATGGACCTTTAGGCTTATTAAAAGTGGAGGAACTACTAACATGTGAATCTTGTTTAGAAGGAAAAATGACTAAGAGACTTTTCCCCTCAAAAGGAAATAAAGCTAATGATAAATTAGAGTTAATTCATTCTGATTTATGTGGCCCAATGAGCATACAAGCGAGAGGTGGATATGAGTATTTCATGACTTTCATTGATGACTACTCAAAATATGAATATATTTATTTGCTACTCCATAAGTCTAAATGCTTTGAGAAATTCAAAGAATCTAACACAAAAACAGAGAAGCAACATGGAGAATATATCAAGTCACTGCGAACCAATCGTGCTTGTGAATACCTCTCCATGCGTTCATTAGTTACTAATCAGAACAAGGAGTTACATCTCAAATGTTTGCGCCCAGAATGCCACAACAAAATGGTGTAACTGAAAGAAGAAACACAACTCTTTTAGAAATGGTTAGATCTATGATGAGTTACTCTGATTTGCCTTATTCATTTTCGGGATATGCTTTAGAAACTGCAAATTATACCCTAAACTTAGTTCCTTCTAAGTCTGTACCTTTGACACCCATTGAACTGTGGACTGGGCGCAAACTTAGTTTGATAAACATTCGGATTTGGGGATGTCCAGTATATTTGCTGAATGGCGAGACAAAAAATTTAGAACCTAGAATAGAAGTATGTGTTTTTATTGGGTACCATATAGGAACAAAAGGTGGTTTGTTTTATAATCCTAAAGAAAGTTATTGTCTTGAAAGGGATTTTTTAACAAACCATGTTCCCAGAAGCAAACTAGTTTTACGGGAATTAAGCAAATCAATCTACTGAATATAATGAAAGCCAAATTCAAACCGCATGTTATATTTAACATACCGTTACATTCTAGTAGTGGGAGTGATGTTAGAAGACATATAATTCCACAAGTACAAATTCCTGAAAATCCATTACATCAAGGTAGTGGGAGTAGCACTGAGCAAAATGCATTAGAGAAAGAAGTTGTTAACATCTCCACACCGCAAGGTGCTGAGGATAACATAGAAACTCAAGATCCTATAAATGATGTGGTTCAACCACAAGATCATAATAATGCAACTCTCTCTGTATCTGGCCCTACACCTTTAGTGGCTAGTCATAGTGGGAGAGTGATAGGAAAACAACTTCAGTATGCACTCTAGGGAGAGTCTTTTGACAAAATCCCTAAAGCGTTGAATACCGAGCCCTTGAATTATGACGAAGTATTACACGATAAAAATGCAGAAAAATGGATCATTGCTATGAAATCAGAAATGGAGTGCATGTACTCTAATAAAGTCTGGGATCTTGTAGAACCACTTGTAGATGGAGTTAAACCCATTGGATGCAAGTAGGTCTATAAGAAAAAGAGAGGAGTAGACAAAAGTACAAACTTACAAAGCTAGACTTGTTGCAAAAGGGTTTACTCAGAATGAAGGGATTGATTATGAGGAAACTTTTCGCCAGTAGTCATGCTTAAGTCTATTAGAATTCTCTTATCCATTGTTGCATATTATGATTATGAGATTTAGCAGATGGATGTCAAGACAACTTTCCTTAATGGATGTACTGATGAGAGCATTTATATGCGACAACCAGATGGTTTCATAGAAAAAGGAAAAGAACACATGTTATGCAAGCTTAAAAGGTGGATTATGGATTAAAGAAAGCTTCTATGGCATGGAATACTTGTTTTGACAATGCAGTCAAAACCTTTGGTTTTGAGCATTGTCTTGACGAGTCTTGTGTGTATAAAAAGTGGGATGGGGACACAGTGGTGTTTCTAGTATTATATGTAGATGACATCTTGCTCATAGAAAACAACGTGGATATGAGGAATTTAGTTAAGGAATAGTTGTCCACTAATTTTGATATGAAAGATTTGGGAGGAGCTGCTCACATCATTGGAATCAAGGTTCTACATGATCGCAAGAAATAGATGTTAGGCTTATCTCAAGCTCTTTATATTAATACAATTCTCATCAGGTTCAGCATGCATGAGTCCAAGAAAGGATTTCTTCCTTTCAGACATGGCATATCTTTATCTAAGGATCAACATCCTAAGACAAATAAGGAATTAGAAAGCATGAAGGCAATTCCTTATGCATCTGCTATAGGAAGCCTCATGTATGCGATCTTGTGCACTAGACATGATATCTACTTTGTTGTAGGCATGGTTAGCAGATTTCAGTCTAACCCAAGACGAGAACATTGGACAGCAGTTAAGCATATAATCAAGTACTTGAAAAGGACTAGGGATTATATGTTGGTCTATTATTTGAATGAGTTAGTGCCATAGGGTACACAAACTCAGATTTCCAATATGATAAGGACTCTAGAAAGTTGACCTCAGGAAATATGTTTACTTTGGGAGGTGGAGCTATTATTTGGAAGAGCATTAAGCAAACCTATGTTGCTGATTCTACCATGGAAGCCGAATATGTATGTCACGACCCAACCCAGGGGTCGTGATTAGTGCCGATTGGGCACCCGAACATTACCAAACCAGATTTACAAATTATCTTAACTAAGGAACTTATCTAAATTTCGGCAGAGTTCCCTCTGTTTTACTAACTACCCAAATCCTGCAACAGAAATCCCAGCATAACAAATATCCATATACAGATATTTATACACGTGCGGGCCGACAAGGTCACCGCTGCGGTAGAACTGCCCAACAAGAGTATCATACATACATAAACAAGTCAACACGTAGTATCCCATACGCTCTTGTATCCACAGACCTCTATACATACCAACAGAATCGTAAGACGGGACAGGGCCTCGCCATACCCTCGAATATACATAAATACCAAGTACAGAAAAATAAAGAAACAAGCGTATACCAACAAACTGCTCCGG